>CANXYI010343551.1:0-14629 GCA_948208565.1 Hura crepitans | reverse complement strand
CTTGGCGATAGTCTACACAGACTAAGACTAGACCTTTATAAGGTCTACACAGACTAAGTGACATAAGAACGGGACCATTCTAGTGTTGTATTCTATTTCATTTAGTTGTGTACCTATTATGTATTTTGGTTTATTTTGGGTTGTAATAGTTAGCTAATCAACTCATTTTACATGCTAATTACTTAATGCTGGTATTAAAATGATTCTTCTACTTAATTAATTGGTGTTTTCATAATAATATTATTTTGAGGTTTTCCTTAATCAAAAATCACACAAACAATGTATTTTTATAAAGGCCAATCTCCTAGAGATGGGAGTTAGGCAGTTACTACCAATTCCTATAGAATTACATGTAGTTTTTAAGCCACACTACAACTAACCAATAGCCTGATTTCTATATGTATAATTCATATAATTTTATACCTTTAGACTGCTGTAATTTTACTTATTTTCTTACATGAAAAGATGACTTAATTACTTTAAATATAGTGCATGCTTAATTGATAAGGGACTGATAAACATTACAATATACGTGGACAACATATTATAAGGGCATAAATAAGATCTAAAATTCTAAACCTTTCTGGTATAAAAGATCAGAGGTCTTGGTGTAGATGCCAGGTGGTGACTCTAGTAACCACTCTCACCCTCAATAAAAATATCATAATGTCTACAGTGGCAACTCCGCTGGGGACTGAGAAATTTTAATCTGAAAGTGCCCAAATAATATGTAGTCCAAATATTCTAATTTTTATTACTCATGCATCGCACTCTTTTAAACTGTGTCCCTATTACCCTGGATGTTGTTGTGAACCATGACTCTATTTTTCACTTAAGAATGGGGAAATGATAGCTTATCCTTCACTCAAAAGCCTCATACCTTCGAGTATATAAAAAGGTGAACTAATCGATCGTTATTATCCTTGATTAGGAAGACCATTAGGAGGGACCTTTACTTATGGGAGCCATTAAGCCTTTTGACTAAAGCCATGAGCTCATGTAGATAAGCTTAGCTACTTTCCCTAGGTTACATGACCCTAAGAGATTGTGATTGCATCTGATTGCTATATAGGCCTATTTTGTTTAGTTTCATTTGAAGTGGGGGCAAGCCCATTATGCCTTTTATTTGGGATGGGCCTAACCTTATTTCACATCAAATCATACATAAACATTATAGGCTGCCACATTTGCTTGCACTTTAAAAATAAGAGGTCATTAGGCCTAATTAAGCCCATGTTCAAACCTCTGCATCCCCTAATCATGCTTAGGTATGCCCACCTGGGGAAGATGACTAAAACCATAAGTATGGGTGAAATAAGGTTGGAAGGATTAATACATGTGGTTGTCTTTATTGCATCATGAGAATACATTACATATCATACATCATTCACATTTTCGCATTATTTATATTATACATGCATCATGTCTAACCTTCTATTTTGATAGCCACCATTGATCCTTCACTCACTACGTAGTGGAAAAGAGTAGGCAACTGCCTCAATTAAGTCAGCACAGAAGTACTTATACAACCTTAATGAGGAACCATGTTTACTAATGAATATATGACCAAAGCCATGTTCATTGAAGTAATAGCTGAAATAGAGAGAAGGATGATGGCAATTGTAAAAAATGCTCTAACCAACATACAGAATCCACAAGAGGTGGGATAAACTTTAGGGACCTATAATGGTAAGGAAATAGCAGGTGATGCAAAGGATGACCAATCTTTAAATGATGAAGTGCCACAAGTGGTTAAGGCCTACAATAAGGTACCCACTTCTAAGGTAATAGAAAATGACCAGTTGAAAAAGTGGAATGAGAAAATGGAGGCTATGTCCTTATTAGTGACTGGGGGTAAAGATATTAACTTGGATGACATCAGTCTAAGGCCTGACCACTCCATGCCTTATAAGTTCAAGATGCCCGAACTTAGTAAATTTAATGGAACCTCTAATCTTTACACCCATCTGATGCAGTATGACATAGCTATGAGAGCCACCCATCTAATAGAAGAACAAATTGTAAGCCTATTTACCATGTCTCTTATGAGCCAAGCTCTTGATTAGTATCATTACTAAGAAATGAGGGTTAAGAATGATTGGAATGAGTTAACAAGGGCATTCAACAAGTAGTACGCTAATAATACAAGGGTAGAGATCACTTTAAAGGATCTAGAGTTGATAAAATAGAAGCCAAATTAATGTTTTTCTGACTACTTGTAAAGGTAGAGGGAGAACATCCTAAAGATGAGAAATAAGCCAGAACATATCGACCAGATCAAGATGTTCATCAAGAATTCCAATAGTTACATGAACAATGGGCTCACTACTAAGGGCATTACTACTTGGGAGCAACTTAAAGACATTACCATTGACCTTGAAGCAGGTTATTAAATACGGGGTATAAGAGAGCAAACAATAACCCCACTTTTACAAGTGGTAATACTAGTGCCACTACCAAGATAGCTAAAGTGCATGCAGTTCAAGGTCATAAGTGTTCTAACCTAGGTAAGTCCTTATCATGGTGTTTAAAGAAGCTCACTAAAGAAAATAAGTTACAGCTACTTCCATATCAGCTGTTTAATGGACCATTACTACCTAATCATAGGCATGATAAATATTGTGCTTATCACCAATAAACCAGGCATCTCATTAACAATTGCAAACACCTTAAAAGATCTATTTAAGATCTTATTGATTCAAAATAGATCCCTGATCATGAGGCCTTCTCAAATCCATTACCTAAACACCACACTTCTTGCCTCCTTAAATTTTGATGACCCGAAGAACATGCACTTAGAGAAATTTATGGTTCTGACCATGAAATTGAAATAAGAGTGAAGGTGAGTGAACTTATCCTCATGACTAATTTTTAAGATAGCGAGAGTGAGTGTGAGGTTGACAAGAGCTAGAATTTTTTGGATAAATCCTCAGATGAGGATCTCTAAGAGGGTAAGAGAGAACCAATTTAGGTTGAGGAAGAAATAGTTGAGATAGTAGAGAAGAATGGTTGGATTCTACTTAAAAAAGAACCTAATCCTAAAGAGGACAAGCACAAAGAGTTATTGAAGCAATTAAAGAAAACTTAGGCTAACATTAGCATATAGGACCTACTGATGTCATCTAAATGCCATAAGTAGAAAGTGGTTGAAGCCTTAGGTCAAGTAGTTATTTCCATAACAACTACCTTGGATGAGCTTGTGCAAGTAATAAAGATAGGCAACATAAGCCTTATTACCTTCTCTGACACTGATTTTCCCTTAGAAGGGAGGGAGCACAATAGACCCCTCTTTATCAAAGCTAAAGTAAATGGAAAGAAGATAGGATGTGCCATGGTGGATGATGGTTTTTCTCTTTATGTTTGTTTTGCCAAAATCTTATGTGGTTTGGGGATCAAGAAGGAAGATTTTTCACCTTCAAGTATCACTATAAAAGCTTATGATGACATTAGAAGATAGGTTAAAGGGTCTTTTATAGTCAAGGTACAAGTAGGGCCAATTATTGATGAAGTCAAATTTTCTATGATAGACATACCAACCACTTTTTCTATCTTGTCAGGAAGACCTTGGTTTCACAAGCTCAAAGGAGTCCCCTCGACCCTACACCAGATGATTAAATTCCTGCACGAGGGTAATATCGTAACCATAAAAGTCAAAGTTGATCACGTAGTTTCCACTTTAGCAATTGCTAATCAGCCTTTTACTGGGTTTCATTTTGCTAGTATTTATGAAGATTACATAGATCATCTATATCAAAGATGATGAAGAGAATGGACTTCTTCTCAGGTGCTGGTTTAGGGAAGAACTTGCAAGGCATAATTGAACCTCTACAAATGTATACTCAAAAGGGTATATAGGGATTAGGCTATGATTCAAGCAAAGGAGGGAATCCAAGAAAAGGTGGCTATTTAGGAGATTATTTTGTCAAATTGAAAGATGCAAAGTATGATGGGATTCCAAAACATGCCATAGTGGAGGGATGCTATAAGCCAAGATTTAAGATCTTTGTCGATGTTATTGATTAGGAGTATGGACATATCACTCAAATTCAGTGGACTGAAAAAGTATTCCTAAAGCCACCAGCCATTTAGGAAGTCTATCTAAGCCTCCTGGAGGATGTGCCTAATTTAGAGGAAGATTTTAATTTATTTTTAGATGAATTGTATCTTTATGATCTCTTTTAGGTGAAAAATTTACTTTCTACTAAAATGAACAACGAATTTGCTTATTCGTGTGATCTTTCTCCTAATGGTAGTATGTATTCAAGTGATCATTACATGAGCATTTTTGACATTAATTGCATTAAAACTAATCCATTTAATCTTAGCACAAATGAACAACCTAGAAATATATTAATTGCCTATGATACTACTATTAAGGAAAGAGAAAAAGTCAAAAGGCTACTAAAGAAATACAAAAGAATTTTTGCTTAGAATTATGATGACATGCTAGGTATTGACCAAGAAATTATGCAACACACTATCCCAACACATAATCATGCCATCATAATCTAACAAAAGCTCAAAAGAATGAGGCTTGAATAGGTAGAAAAGCTAAAAGATGAGGTAGTCAAGTTACTTAAAGCAAAATTCATCGAAGAAATCATTTTTCGTACTTGGCTCGCCAACATAGACTTAGTACCTTAGAAAGATGGAAGGGTCAAGATATGTGTAGACTACCAAGACCTAAACAAGGCATGTCTAAAGTATGATTTCCCTTTACCTCACATAGATGTATTAGTAGATAGTATAGCAATGGCAGCTATGTACTCATTTGTTGATGGGTTCTTTAGATATAATCAGATTTTGAGGAAGGTGATAGACAAATGAAAAACCGCCTTTATAATAAAGTGGGGCATGTATTGCTACAAGGTAATTCCTTTTGGGCTAAAGAATGCAGGAGCTAATTATCAATAGATGGCCATTAAACTATTCCATGACATGATGCACAAAGAAGTTAAAATCTATATAAATGATATGATGGTAAAATCTACCAAAAGGGAAGCACACTTCAAGGCATTGGAAAAGTTTTTCCAAAGGTTAGACCAATTCAATATGAGGCTTAACCATAAAAAGTACATCTTTGGAGTCATATCAGCAAAGTTGTAGGGATTTATAGTGAGCAAAAATGGAATTGTAGTTAATCATGACTAGATGAAAGCCATTACAAACATGTCTAGCCTATAGTTAGAAAAGGAGGTCAGGGGGTTCCTAAGTAAAATACAATACATCAGTAGGTTCATATCTAAGCTCACCTTAGTTTGCGAACCCATATTTAATTTATTATGCAAAGGGTAACCAAAGGAGTGGAATGATGATTGTGAGAAATCCTTCCAATCCATTAAATGATATTTAACCAAACCTCCAGTTTTAAAACCCCTAAAACTAGGAAAACCCCTAATCCTATATCTAGCAGTGGAAGAATCTTCGATAGGAGCATTAATCGCATTGGCAGACGAAGTTGGAATAGAGAATGCAGTTTAATACTTAAGTAAGAAACTGCTCCCCTATGAACATAAATACACGGAAGTAAAAAAGATATGTTTGGGTGTGATTTAGGTCTCTAAAAGGCTACATTTATACTTCTAGTCCTATAAAGTAACGGCAGTAGCTAAGTATGACCCTCTTATGTATTTGCAAACTGTACCCTCCTTAGTAGGTAAAATGGGTCAGTGGATCTTACTTCTACAGGAATTTGACATCACCTACATCACCAAAAAGATAATTAAAGGTTGAGCTAGGGCTAAATTCCTAGCACAACACCCTATTAATGGAACACAAGAAGTGTATGAAACTCTAGATGAACACTCGAGGGTAATATCCCAGGAAGGATAGAAGATATTTTTCGATGGGGTAGTTAATACAAAAAGAGCAGGTGCCGGAGTACTAGTCATTAGCATAAAAGGTGATAAGATGTTTTTAGCTAAGAAATTGGAGTTTCTAGCCACTAATAATATTGTTGAATACGAAGCATATGTGTACAGTCTTGAAACTCTATACTAGCTAAGGGCAAAAGTGGTTGATGTATATGGGGATTCGATCCTTATCATTTAACAAGTAAAAGGTAATTAGGAAGTTAAGGATGAAAACCTAAGCATGTATGTCAGAATACTTATAGACCTCACTGAAGGGTTTAATCACTGCACCTTTCATCATGTCCCTAAAGAACAAAACCAAGTAGCTGATGCTTTAACCACCTTAATGTCTGTGTCAAACCTCGCCAAAAGGGACGTACCTAGACTAATGTATTTTAGTAAGATAAGATTCCCTACCTACACTAGTATAGTTAGCACCACAACCAAAAAATCCCACCAAGTCCTATCGTGGTACCATGATATCCAAAACCTACTTGGAAATCGGATAATACCTAGAGAGTACAACCAAAAATAAAAAAAAAGGCTATCCAAAAGTTATGCACTTAGTTTGTTTCATTCTAAGGCATTTTATACAAAAGGCAAGTGGATGGAATTTAGTTAAGATGAATAGAAAAATCAAAAGCTCAAAAAGTACTCCACGAGGTTAATGAAATGGTCTATGGTCCTCACATGAATGGGAGAAACCTCGTGAAGAAGATTATGAGATTGGGCTATTACTAGCTAACCATGGAAATAGACTGCTATGATTTTATCAAAATGTGCCACAAGTGTCAAATCTATAAGAATTTGAGTAATCTGCCACCCCATAACTTGACTAGTTTGTCATCTCCCTAGCCATTTTCAACATGGGGAATTAACATAATTAGGGAAATAAGGTCGTCAGCTGCTAGGGGCATAGGTTCATAGTAGTAACAGTTGATTATTTCATGAAATAGGTTGAAGCCGAATCTTTCAATAAATTGAGGGCAAGACAGATGGTGAAATTTATTGAAAGAAATATCATTTTCCTACATGGATTGCCACAACAGGTCATCTTAGATAATAGGGTGTATTTCTAAGGTGAGATAAGGTGACTTTTGCAAAAATACAAGATTCAACATCACAAGTCTTTTCCATATCAACCTCAAGCTAATAGTGTAGTAGAGTCAGCCAATAAAAATATCAAGAAAATTTTGCAAAAGATAACTATCATTTATAAAGATTCGGTAGATATGTTACCCTTCACACTGTAGGGATACAAAATGACTGTTAGAATATCTACCCAAGCTACACCTTACTCACTAGTATACGGCATGGAAGCAATATTACTAATAGAGATCAAAGTACCTTCACTGAGGGTGGTATTAAAAGCAAACATACTTAAAGCAGAATAGGCTAGAAGTAGATATGAGCAGTTGGCACTAATTGACAAAAAATGACTCAAATCTCTCTATCATATGGTACTATATTAGAAAAGAATTACTAGAACTTACAATAAGAAAGTCAAGCCTAGATCTATATGAGAAGGTGACTTGGTACTTAAACAAATTATACCTCTATTTTCAAACCCTAGGGGAAAGTCCAAGCTTAATTAGGAAGTCCATACTTGGTCAAGAAAGTACTTATGCATGAAGGTGTCTAGATCTTGGATTTTGAAGGCAACGAGTTCTTGGAGCCTATCAACATAGACAAATTGAAGAAGTATTTCTACTAAAAAAAGTCCGCTAAGCTGAAAACCCGAATAAGGTAGTTTAGGAAAAATATTAAGACTCCTCGATGAGGTGAAAACCCAATAGGCACTTCATGCAAAAGTTAAGGGATTGGAGAGAAAATGTCCAGTCAAGAAAACCTTTTCAAGGCTGATTGGTGACAATAGTATCATTAATAGGAAACTAATATATTTTCCAAGATTAATCAACTTAGTCTCAAATGCATTTAATAGCAAGAATGGTTTATTCATGATCATTGATATCCAAATTTCCATTAAGATAGAGAAATGTCATTCAAGTAATCTAATTCTACATATATTGTCTCTTTTCAAGGTCAGAAATATTATCTTTATTTTTCCTTTTCAACACTAATGTTTTATTGTCTTTAGCTTTACTCAAAATCCATTTTTTGTAATATTCATTGGTACTAACACCATCAATTGTATAATCAAGCACATCCTTTAGGATGGCATGTTGTTTCCATAAGTTAGGGAAGAAGCGTAAGAAGTGATGTATCAAAAGACCACCTTGAAATCCCAAAAGCTTAAAAGGAATTCTCTACACTAGACCAAATTGCCTTAAGATTTGTAAAGGGATAAAGAAGGTAGTATGCCTTAACCCAATCAAGGGAACATAGCAAGCATGATAGGAAAGAGAAAAATGGGTGATCTTCTACCTAGGACATCACAATCATATTGTGATAATAGTATCAATCCATGTGGTGCACTGGTTATGTGAATCACACTTTGTTACAAGCCTTCTCTCATAATGGGAAATGATAAGCATGGTTTGAAACTACTCATAAGGAAATTAGACCTACAATCGGCACTATCTTTTAAGCTTTAAGGGGAGAAAGACCCAAGGCAAGAATAATATCCATAAGATAATGGTCCTCAATAGAAGGCAAGGCTAAGGGACTATCTAATGTGATTTTGTAGTCTAAAATGGTAGCAAACTCTTCTAATGTTGGGGTAATCTCTTGATCATTAAAGACAAACACATGAAAAATAGGGTCCCAATATTGCATGGTCACATTCAAAAAATAGGGGTCAATACGAACTTTCCTTAGGAATCTAAGGGAAGAAAAGTGAGCAAGAATGGAGGAAGTCCAATAGGCCTTTAATTCCAAAACCTTAGACAAATTTTGGCTGAAAGAAGACATAATGGGAGCCTGATAAGAGAGATAAAGATTGGGGTATTTATAAGCCAAAACCCCACCATTCCTTTCTTAACTAGGAATGAGAATCCAAAACACATGAAGATGTCTACGTGGACCTTGAAATGTATGAAGATAGGATCATAGTTTGCATGGACCAAGGAAATACGTCCGTTGCATTATCAACTGCTTGTTCACAATCTAGTATGGTCAATGTCCGTATGGACCAGCACATCTTAAGTCTGCCCAGACTAAATCATCTTAAGTATGTACCAACGCATCTTAAGTTCACCCAAACTAAATTATTTTAAGTCCATATAGACCTATGATCAGCATAGAATTGTAATGGTTGTTTAAAACCCATTCATGTACCCTTTCATGGATAAACATACTTAGGGGCAAATGTATTTCAAAATAAAATTGAAATTGTATGTACACAAAATCAAAAGTTTAAAGTTTTGTTTATATGAAGATGGAACAAAAGGACAAAGCAATTCCCACTCCAAAATAAAAGGAAGGGGGGAGGGGGAAGAACAATGCTATCCATCCTATTCTTCAGCATCGTCCTCTTCCTCTGTGTCTTTATCATCAGAGGAGATCACCAATTTCTTAGCAACCTTGAAGGCTCTCACTTTCCCTTAAGCCTCACGAAGGGCAGCAACCCTTATTGACTGTTCACTTTGTAAAGGAGTGGAGGATTAGAGCATAACATACATGACATACATAATTGCATAAAATTAACCATGACAAGAAAGTTGCTCACAATAGGGACTTGGGTTTCATCAATCATGGCCCTTGTAAAAGCCTCCACCACACAAGCAGTCCTCTCTACAGGAGCCCTTTTCACCCGATCAAAAAGAATGAAACACAAGTGGCACTTCAAATTCAAACAATGCAAATGATCAGCAAAAAAATCATATTAATATAGTGTTTTCTGGCTCGAAAGGAACCAGCCAATTCTCCTCTATACAAAGACAAGTAGAAGATAGCTCCCTATCAGTGCCATAATACATATAGTTCAGCTTGGGGATGTCAATCAAAGTGTTAATAGCCTCATCAGGTAATAAGGGCTAACTAGCAGATAGACTAGGAACTTCGCTTCACGTAGGGGAGGTGATAATTGAGAACTAAGAGAACATGGGGCAATTCTTAGTCATTTTCGTAAGGAAGACGAGCCAGCCCCAAAGGCAGCAGCGGGTTACAAAATAACACATATATTAGAAAATGCTTCAAAAAATGAATCGAGAGTTAAGAAACCCACCTTAGAAGGAGGAGGTCCCGATGTATAGGGAATCAGAGAAAGCAAATGAGTAGAGGCCTAAGAAGTGTAGCTCTCTTCAGTACCCTCTATCAACATGTCCCCTGGGATCTCCGTAGTCATACTTTGCACAAATTCTAGGTCATCTATGTACCTCCTAAATAGCATCAAATCAGGAGGATTCTAAGGAACTAGATGTGTATCAGGCCCCATATGCCAGTTCAAGATTCTCTCCCCTAAGAACTAGGAGTAAGCATCTAGAGTGGTCAAAAAAATATGGCAAGAGGACAATTCTCTAATGAAGCATAGGAAAGTCGACAATTCCTCAATAGGAAAAACCCACCAAGCTAAGTCAACCTACAAAGGCAACTATTAGTTGTAATTGACTAAATTGCTAATAATGAACTTTTCTTTCATGTGCAGGAGATACATCAGTCCAAACCCTAGAACTAAGATAATGGCAATAATGTATCAGTGAAGCCGTATTCCAATGAACCAAAGATGGTCAGACCCACATTTTTATTACTAAATATTAATGAGGCATGTCTAGTTTACAAGGATAGGCTAACAAGTGAAGCTCACATGCCCATACATAAAACTAAAAAGAAAAAAAACACAAAGTCAAAATCACATAAAGGCTTCAAAGAGATATAAATAGATCAGAATGAGTCACTTACCAGTACACCTAACACGAAGCCCTGAACAAAACTGGTGGCTCTTCCTAGTCTGAATAGCTATGTCCAAGTTCTAAAACATCTAACCAAGAGATGAGCAACACTAGTTCTAGGAACCAATTACATCAACTTCCTCTAAGATAGGGAGAAAGCTCTAGCTCACTATACCATTAGCATTAGCAAAAATGGTGGTACCTAGCAAGTAAAAGATGAAATAACAGGTGTATTGATCAACCTCCAGTTGACCTGAAAGGGCCTCATCCACCCACTTCTCATGTAAGTCTATGCATCGAATGCTCCTAGCATGATCTTAAGGAATGAAACATAGTAATTCCCTCACTTATTGTAGTTAAAGTGAAGGATGGCGATAACAAGCATCAAATGTGATAGCACGCCCCGTGCATGGCACCCTAATGATAAAAGCCTAATGAAAGGGAGTTATGTTATCTCTCCAAAAGGCAGATGAAAGGTATGTGTGGTGTCCATCCACTTATCCTGCAATGCTCTTAAAGCTTGTGAATCACGATGGAAGTCTCTGCCAACAAGATAGTCCAAGAATATTTGAAATTCAGTAGCCCTTACCCTATTTTTCATTAGGACAGGCATGGCAAAATACAATTGCTGAGATCTAGAAAGAGTACCCCCACACTTGAGATGTATTTATATAAGAAAAAGAGACAAAGACAATAAGGTCCATATGGACTAATATTTTAAAAATAGGTCTGCACAGACCACAAGTAAAAGAATTACCACAAGTAAAAGAATTACCAAAGGTCCGCACGGACCACAGACATAATCACAAGAAGGACTACAAGGACAAAAATTTAAAAAGCCATAAGTCTGCATGGACCACACTCACAAATGGGTATAAGTCTGCACGAATATATAGCAGTCACTAATAAGTCCGCACAAACTTTCTAAGCTAATGCATACAAAATAACCATATAACACATACTAGTCATATTAGAAAGAACAACTGAAGATAAGGTCTGCACAGACCAACTATGCCCTAGCAAAATAAGTCCGCACAAACCTATCGAACTAGAGAAAATTTCACAATGCAAAAATGAAGGAAAATCCAATCAAAACCTCAATGAAGCACATAAGGCAATGAAAACACACCTGGAGGTAAACCTCTAAGCATGCATGATGCATCAAATATACCAAAAGAGGGATCAAGTCACCAAACACAACTTCATTCATTGGAGTGGCATTTCGAGGATGGTTGATGGCTGTATAAGGCATAAAACTAACTGGAGTCAACATTGAAATGTCTTCCACTGGAAGAGGAGGAGAAGAATAGTTCCCTATATTCATCAGGATAAGGAGGACCATCGAAGTTCCTTCACTTTTGCCTGAGGACAATGAATGGGAACCACTGGTAATATGAGAAGCAATTAGGATGAGTATTCAGGTGAGAGGAAAAGGGAGGAGAAGAAAAATCGAAAAGATTGCAAATGAGAAAAGAAAAAGGAAAAATGAACGGTTATCACTCTATTGCATTAGGTTTGCATAGACTTTTACATCTTAAGTCCGCACGGTTTCTCCCACTTGTCCATACAGATTATCCTCCACTTTGTCAACATGAACTTTGGTTAATTATGTCCACGCAGACTTACAACCATATGGATTCTAAAAACTTAACTAGGCACCTCTCGAAAGCTAAATTAATAATATAACATTTTCACAATCAAATTGATGTTTTGATCTTTCTTGTAGGATCAACTCGGTGTCTAATCCATTAATTTCAAGATCAACCTAGAGTCTAATCCACTACTGATGATCAACTTAGAGTTCAATCCACCACTCTAGATAAACCTAGAGTTAAATCCACCACTCCGAATTAACGTAGAGTTCAATTCAATACTTCAGGTTCAGCCTCATAAGTAAATCCACGATTTCAGGTTCAACCTCACAAGATAATCCAAAAGCCTACTCCATAATGTTCTAACCAAAAGAAGTAAGCAGGTAAGTATTCCTGACTCAGGTACTTTGCTATGCACTATTGTTACATAGCACACACCAAAGTGGGGGCAACTGTAGGTACCTCACTCCTAACCGATGATGATGGCTAGAGACAGACCCTTAAGCATGGCACAAGCCTTTAAAAAGTAGGTTTGCTTGGACCTATTAGACAATGTTCACATAGACTAAATACAAAAAGTGGCCCAAAACTTCACACACAAAGCCCATGGACCAGTATACTTAAACTTATTCTGCACGGACTAGTAAGAATAAGTTCGCATAGACTTGTCAATCGAAAAAGCATTCTAGAAACAAAATTATTCCTATTTAGTCTAGGATTAAGAACCCTATTAGGATTCTAACTTCTTTCTGAAGAAGAAGAACCTAAAACATAAGACTATAAATATTTCTCTTTAATCAAAGAGAATGGGAGGTTGAAAAAGATTTTCCTTAACACACACATAAGATTCTAGAATTCAAAAGCAGAAAACGTATCCATTAGACCAAATAGCTTGATAAAAGTTTTCCCCTTGAATTTCCATAGGCTTGTGCTAATGTTCGAAGAGGACATTCATTCAGGCAATATTTGAGGTCTATCATACATTTTATATTACCTTCATAGGCCCATAATCTCTAAAGTTTGATTGTAAGTGAGGTGATACTTTGTTATTCCCACTTTAAATCATAAGGAGTAGGTCATTGTTATGAGAGGTTTCATGGAGTATTCTTCATCGCTGCCATATTAGGTTTATCCTATTATGTTAATTAGCATTAAATGCACTTGACTATAAATATGTTAAGGTCCACACCAACTTAGATTTCTTAGTTACAAGCATGATGTGGTCCATACAGATCTATGTTTCTTATGTGAAAATGATGAGTTGGTCCGCACAGACTCATTCCCAGTAAGCATGATCTTATACTTTAAGCATATTGTTATATGCTATTTAACTTTATTTATGTAACACCCCCTACCCATTTCTACCTAAAATAGGTAAAAAGTGTCACTTCCTACTGAGGTTACCTATCCTAGGATTTCCCTAGGGCCCTTTCATTTAACTTCTACCCACCTTTGATGTATGTTGACCAAAACCCCTATTTACCTAAATCTAATCCTTTATTCCCATTTACATCCTATTTTGATATATTAAAAACATCCTCAGGCAATACTAGACAACTACAAAAATTTAGGTAGCATACCGACTGCCCCAGTTCCTAACCCAATTAAACTTGCAAAGAAAATGCACTTCTATTTCAAAAAACATCCTTATTCCTCCTCTAAACCCTCTAGTCCTTCAGATACAATCAAAAACACAACAATGTCACATTCATAACACACAGGGTTATAGACCCATTAGCACACAGAAAACATACCAAGAAATTATTCATTCATTTATATAACACCGTATACATACATGTTTAACAAGTTTCTTTAATATACACAAATTTACTACCCATTCTAACCTACCTATATACATAAGTGCCATATATTGTACATATATATTCACAAAGAAAAGTAGGATACCAAAAACATTAGGATAGCTATGCTGATGCTGACTTTTAACATTGATTAGTACATTGCTCGCGACCTGTGTATCGAAACACCGTTACGCTGAGTACTAGACTCAGTGGTGGATTAACATAATTTTGTCATGTCTCATGCAAAAAGCAATCATGCAAGATTCCACAAACAATCAAGTCATCCTAAGTTGCTAAATCCAATTACTGTCTTATTCAAATCATGCATTAGTTATTACTATCAATTTTCTCTGTTTATAAGCCCATACACAAACCACACTTAAAGACACTGGATAGCGGGACTCTCCTATGTAGTGGCCCACTTTTAGAACCTAGGTAGCTACACCTACCTCACCGGATAGTAGGGATCAGTCCGTAGACCTCCCAATACTAGATTGACAAATAGCAGGGATTAATCTGTAAACCTCCCAATATCTTCCTGGCAAATAGCAGGGATCAATCCGTAGACCTCCCAATATCTGCAAGAGACATCAATC
>CANXYI010343470.1:0-10554 GCA_948208565.1 Hura crepitans | reverse complement strand
TTCCACATTATCTTACTTGGAAAAAGAGGAATTCACTTGAGGTGAATAGTGCCTTTTTTAAGTGTAAATGACCCAATCCCAATTTTTATTTTTATTTTAGGTAGCCTAGGTGATTCTAAGAAATTCTATGATTTTAGATTTTAATTTGGAGTTGTATAGAATTTTTGGGAATTTTTCTAAGGTGAAATTCATTATGTTTAGGTCAAAGAGAAGGTGTTGAAGGAGAACACCATTAAAGGCCTTGAAGTGGTGGAGAAAGGGGTGTGTTTCACACCTAGGTATATGGACTTGACTTAATTAATGCATGCCATGTAGTTTTGCATGAGTTTGTGTCTATACATAGGTATGAAAATGGTAAAACTTAGGGTTAGGCATGAAATTGATGTAAATGGATGGTATAATTGTGTTAATGGCATGAAAATAACCTTGTATGCGTGATTTGGGTGAGAGAAACCAAGTGTATGTTTCTGTGTGCTATGTGGAGCCGAATGGTATGCATATATGGGATGTCATGTGTATTCATGTGTATGGCATGCTATATATGGCATTGACATGGAAATGAGATGTAAAATTCATGTTAGGAATGTGAATGCAAATAGCAAGGTGTGTTGGGTGGTAATTTGAGAAATGGTAACCTAAAATGACACGTAATGGTGACATTGGAAATGGTGGTTGAAATGGTGATTTTATATGTGTAAATAATAGCATCAGTACAATGAATGAATTTCTGAGGACATTGAAATATATTGGGTAGAGGAATGAGGAATACACGGTTAGCATGAAAAGGGTAAATGGAGAGCATGATTTTAGAAAATGACCAAATGAGTAGTAACCTAGGAAAAAATGACCAAATGAATAGTGATTTTGCAGTAAATGACTAAAAATGGGAAAAAGTGTATAAATGTACTAGAAATGAATATATGAATTGTTAGCGATAGGACATAAGATGAAAAATGAACAATAATTGTATAAGTGAATAATCAATAGTGACATGGTCCATCAGTTAGGCACCCACTAGATGGGTTGACCGGTCAACTAGGGAATTAGCAGTTGCTAGGCAGGTTGGTCCTTTTGAGGCCACTATTGTTTGATGTGATGGCAGGTGTAGCCACTGAGGTTTTGAGGTTGAACCCCTAACACTCAGGTATTAGGAGGTCCACTTAGGCTGATCCCTGCTACCTATTGACTTCATGTGGATATTAGGAGGCCCCACAAGGCTGATCCCTACTATCCACCAGTGTTGTATTAGAGATGTTGATTTGGAGTATTGGGAGGTCCCATGGGTTGAATCCTGCTATCTGCCAGTCCGGTATTAGGAGGATTTAGTAAATTGATCCTTGTTATCAGACTAGGTAGGTACAGCTATAGAGGCCTAAAATATGGGCCACTGCATAACATAGATCCCACTATCTGGTGTCTTAAAGTGTAATCTGTCTGTCATAGGCTTGAATAACATTATACTTAAATAATTATAACATTACAAGACTAGCAATAATGGCAATTGAACAAATATATGGATTTAAATAATTGAGCTGACCCAATAGAATGTGAACTAATTACTTGCATGACAAGGCACTATAAGATGTAGCACATAATTGGTACATGACCTGATAACCCTACATGGAAATGGTTATAGTGTCTGTTTATCTATACATGTGACCTCATATGTGTCTTTGCATTCATGACATGCATTTATTATGTCAATTCCACCACTGAGTGTATACTCAGTGTGTCAGTGTTTCTATGCGCAGGTCATAGACAGGGTAGCTATTCAGCTTCATCCAGTGTAGTGTAGTTGTTATTGAGTCCTTTCGGTATATATTTATGTACTCTGTTAGTTATGATATAGAAAAGCACTCATGTATATTGGGGTTTAGAAATAGATAGTTAATGTATATTATGAATACACATATGGATGCTTATATAATAAACTACATGATCTGTGTAAGTTTGAACTTAAAATGAAAACATATGCCTATCTAGTTGTTGGATAACTATGGGTCTGAGACCCTATAACTATTGTGTGATTATGGTTGATGCTGATTTAGAGGACCAAAAGGGTCTAGGAGTGGGGTTCAAGACTGTGATGTTTATAGAAGTGCTTTTGTGCAACAAAATTTTTGGTTTTTCACCCAGATAGCCATTATGCTATCCAAATTTCTATAAATGGGATAACAAACCTAAAATAGGATTTTTTTTCAGTTTAAGATAATCAGTATTAAAAGATTATCCAATAAAAGGGGAAAAAATGAATAACATGCCTTTCTAAGTAATAGGTCGATAAGTGTTAAACGAAGGAGGCCCGGGGAAATCTAAGGATGGGTGACCTACGGGAAGTAGCACTTTTTGGTTGTTTCCTTCAGAAATGGGCAGGGGGTGTTACATTTAGTGGTATTAGAGTAGGTTTGGATGTTCCTAGGCATATTATACATGAGTACAAAGGTCTAGGATTCTATTTTAGGATTAAAGCTACACTGCATAAAGTTGATAAGTTATTTTCTGTACAGTGATATACGATGAGTGACCTTACCAGAATATGGCGAAGAGGTGGCTAGTCATGCTCCCACCACCATTCATGGCCTAGTGGTGAGTGTAGCCACACTAGAGCTGAGTGTTGCTACATGCTAGCCGCCACCACAGCCATAGCCTTAGGCTCAAGCCTCACCAGTATTGTTGCAGCAGATAGTAGAGCTGTTGAGGCACACTACTGCTCCACTACCACCACTGCCTCCAGCTCTTGCACCACCTCTACCAACCCCAATAGCATTATAGAAGCCTTATTAGAACGGGTGAAAAAGATAGGAGCAGTGGATTTCTTAGGTGCACGAAAGGATGATGCTACAAGAGATAAATATTAGTTTGGAGCAGACGATGAGAATTTCGGAACAATTGGAATGTATAAAGGAAGAAAGCCTGAAATTTGCCACCTCTCTCCTTCAAGAAGAAGCCTACCATTGGTAGGACACAATAAAGAGAAGGAAAGTGATAGCAAAGCTTGCTTGGGAATATTTTCTAAAGGAGTTCTACAAAAGATATATTCTAGAGTCTTATAAAGAGAAAAGGAGGCAAGAATTCCTAGACCTAAAATAGGGGCGGAGGTCAACGTTAGAATATAAGAAGGACTTCGCTTGCTTGAGTAGATATGCTGAGGAGTTCTTACCCACTGAGGAAGAAAATTGTAAGAGGTTCAAAAAGGGCCTCAATGTCGAGCTGCAGAAGTAAATTAGCACCACAAAGATTAGAGATTTTTTAGAATTGGTAGCTGCTACTTATGACATGGAGGACATGATACAGGAAAATAGGGAGTTATTTCAGAGGAAGAGACTATTTATTGCTAGTCAAACGAGTTTACCTCCAAGAGGGGGTAAGAGACAGAAGGAGTTTCAGCATAGGCAGCAGTCTTAGAGACAGTCGGGACAGTAGTCCTAAAAGCAAGCCCCATCTCAGAGGTCAAGTCAGGCCATTCCTCTTAGGCCTCAACCATCACAGTAGGCCTCAAGTGCTCTAATGTCCATAGCCAGAAGTGTACCTTTGACATATGGGAGTTGTAATAGGAGACACTAGGGGTAGTGCTGGCAATATAGGAGAGGAGAATGCTTCGTATATGGAGCTAGAGACCACTTTTAGTGGGAGTATCCTTAGAGACAACCAGAGGCTGCATAGACCCAAGCATCAGCTACAGTAGCACTCAGTAGAGGACTGAGATAGATGAGTAGAAGTAGTTGAGTACTAGCTAGAGGACAAGATCAGAGGCTAGAACTCTAGTACGGCAGTATGCTATCCATGCTCGAGAGGAAATTAAAGCACTAGACATCATTGCTGGTACTTTTTACTTATTTAATATGCTTATGTTAGCATTAGTTGATCATGGTTCCACACATTCCTATATTTGCATCACACAAGCACTGGATAGAGGACTAGAGCCAGAGTCTATAGATTTAGACATTCAAGTGAGAGTGTAGTAGCAAACACAGTTTATAGACACTATCATCTGATAATTCAAGATTAGACATTTCTAGCAAATCTAATAGAGCTTCCCTTTCATGAGTTTGATGTCATACTAGGTATGGATTGGCTGTCAGAACACAAGGCAGTGACTGATTGTGAGAGAAAAAGGTTGAGTTTACAGATGACATATGGATAAGAAGTGACAGATATGGGTGAAAGAAATTATTTATCCAATATCATCTTAGCCATTACAACTAGGCAACTCATTCAGAAGGGATGTGAAGCATTCTTAGCTCATGTGGTGGATACTAGTACCACAATACCTAGACTTGATCAGACACTAGTGGTATTAGAATTTCCTGACATATTCTTATATGAACTATCAGGATTATCACCACATTAAGAGTTGGACTTCAAGATCAAGGTATATTTTGGCAAAAACCTAGTGTCCATCGCACCATATAGGATGACACTAGTGGAATTGAAGAAGTTGAAGGTGTAGCTACAAGAATTATTCAATAAAGGCATTATTAGGCCTAGTATCTCACTTTGGGGAGCACCTGTATTATTTGTGAAAAAGAAAGATGGGTCACTTTGGTTATGTATCAATTATAGGCAATTAAATAAAGTGACAATCAAGAATAAATATATGTTGCCTAGATTTGATGATCTCTTTGACCAGTTGTGAGGTGCTAGCATCTTTTCCAAGATAGATTTAAGGTTAGGATATCACAAGTTATGGATTATGGAGAGTGACATCCTTAAGACTACCTTCATAACTTGTTATGGGCATTATGAGTTCCTTGTGATGCCATTTGGGCTCACTAATACCCTAATAGCCTTTATGGACTTGATTAACTAGATTTTCAAGCCTTACTTAGATCAGTTTGTTATAGTGTTCATAGATGATATCTTGGTGAATTCCAAGACTTGGGAGGAATATGAGCAACACCTTAGAATTCTATTACAGACATTGAGGGAGAGGTAACTATATGCTAAATTGAGTAAATGTGAGTTCTGGTTAGAAAAAGTAGCTTTTCTAGGTCACATTACCTCAGCTAAGGGTATCAAAGTGGAATCAAGTAAAGTTAAAGTTATACTAGAATGGAATCCTCTTATAAACATGACAGAGATTCGGAGTTTCCTAGGATTGGTAGGATATTATCAGAGATTTGTGAAGGGTATCTCGATGATTGCAACTCCAATGACACAACTAATAAGAAAAGATGTAAGGTTTAAATAGGATGATAAATGTCAAGCTAGTTTCAATGTATTGAAAAGAATGTTGACAAAGGCTCCTATTCTTGCTCATTTAGAACAAGGGAAAGAGTTTGTGATAAATAGTGATGCCTCACACAATGGACTTGGTTGTGTTTTGATGCAAGAAGGTAAGGTGATTGCATATGCCTCCAGGCAATCAAAGCCTCATGAGAAGAATTACCCCATAAATAACTTGGAATTAGTTACTATTGTATTTGTATTAAAGGCATGGAGACATTACTTGTTCATAGAAAAGTGCTATATTTATACTGTTCATAAGAGTTTGAAATACCTACCCACATAGAAGGAATTGAATCTCAGGCAATGATGATGGATGGAGTTAATCAAGGATTATGATTGTTTGATTGACTACCATCTAAGAAAGGCGATTGTGGTTGTAGATGCCCTGAGTAGGAAACTCATTGCCACCTTGAAGCTTATGCATGCTAAAGTAAAGTATACAATAGAAGATGCTCTTTTGGCTAAATTATAGATTAAACCTAACTTCAAGCAGTAGATAAAAGAGGCCCAGTGGAGAAATGACTAGATAGTATAAACCATAAGTAAAGTTAAAAAGGGGAAGACCACAGGGTTTTAATTAGGGGTAGATGGAAGCTTGTACTATCAAACCAGGCTATGTGTACCAAAAATATATGGATTCAGAATGTAGATCTTGAAAGAGGCTCATAAAGCTCCATACTCCATGCACCCAGGAAGCACAAAGATATACCTTAACTTGAAACCCACTATTGGTGGAGAGGAATAAAGTGGGAGGTAGCTGAATATGTAGCCTAATACTTAACTTGCCAATTGGTGAAAACTAAACACCAGGTTCTTTCTAGATTGTTACACCTAATAGCAATCCCAGAATAGAAATGGGAGAAGATCACCATAGATTTTGTAATGGGGCTACCACTGGCCAAAAGTAAATGTGATGTTGTATAGGTGATAGTGGTCTGATTAACCAAGATATCCCACTTTATTTCAATAAAGAATGGATTATTCCTTAGAAAAGTTGGCTTGACTTTATATTGATAAGATCATATGGTTACATGGAGTACCAGTAGCCATAATTTCATATCAAGAGTCAAGGTTCACTTTCAGATTTTGGAAGAAACTACAGAAGGTATTAGGTAATTGACTGACATATAACACAACATTTTACCCTCAAATGGATGGACAATTAGAATGAGTGATACACATTCTGAAAGATATGTTATATAGCTGTATAATAGAGTTTAGAGGTAATTGGCAACAATATTTCACAATGGCTAAATTTTCTTATAATAATAGCCACTAAGCCAGCTTAGAAATGGCACCTTATGAGGCATTATATGGTAGAAGGTATAAAACTCCCTTTTATTAGAATAAAGTGGGGGAAGGTAAGATTATAGGATTTGACTTGATCAAGGATGCAAAAAAGAAGGTTAAGATTATAAAGGACAAGTTAAAAGCTACCTCAAACCAACAGAAGTCATATGTAGATTTAAAACGGAGAGATATTGATTATAAAGTTGGTGAATATGTGTTCTTAAAAGTGTTGCCATGAAAGAAAATGCTTAGATTTGGTAAAAAGTGTAAACTCAATCCTAGGTTTATTGGTCCTTACAAGATTATAGAACGTGTAAAACCACTGCCATATAAATTGGCATTGCCTTTTGATTTACAAAAATCCATGATGTATCTCATGTATTGATTTTAAGGTGATATTGATCGGATTCATCACATGTGATAGCTACGAAGGAGATACAAGTATAGCCAAACTTAACATACGAAGAAAAACCAATGTAGATTCTTATTAAAGAATAAAGCATCTCAAAAACAAGTCAATCTTGCAAGTGAAGGTGCTATAGAGACACCACAATACCACAGAAGCCAAGTGGGAAAATAAAGAGCAGATGAAAGCACAATACCCACATCTATTCACAATAGATAATTTCGAGGATGAAATTTCTTAAGAGGGAA
Organism: Hura crepitans; assembly: GCA_948208565.1. Classification (NCBI taxonomy): domain Eukaryota; kingdom Viridiplantae; phylum Streptophyta; class Magnoliopsida; order Malpighiales; family Euphorbiaceae; genus Hura; species Hura crepitans. Next base: position 3,381 of record CANXYI010343470.1, on the reverse strand, counting down.
AGATTGTAATGCCCATAAGTTGAAGTTTCATAAATAGTACCTCCATGGCATGAATAGTGCTCTCTGTGAGTCGCGGTAACTTAGTAAGCCTAAAAGGGGTGTATTGGTCATAAAACTTTGACGGGCTAAAAATTGGACAAAATGAGATCATTTAAAAATTTAGTAGAACTAATAAATCATTTCAAGTTAAGAATTAGTGAATAGTGACATAAAATGAAGTTGTGTAAGGATAGCCTCAATATGTTCTTGGATGGACTCAAAAATACCATACCTGTTGAAAATTACAATCTATAAGGTAGTGAAGGAATTTTAATTTTTTGAGACCATATGATATTTATTTGGAATATTTTATTTTAGTGGGTTAATAGTAACTATAGCTGCCGATAGAATTTTGACTTGAAATTTTATGAGTCTTTTAATGGCACTAATCAAGGAATTTTAAAACTGAAATGGCTATTTTTAGAGGTCTAGAGAAATTACTATGAATTTCTAAAGTTTAAATGAAAATCGGGAGAATATAGACCATTAGATTACCACGTGTCACGATTTAGGCCATCCCCCTTCCCCATATAAAAGGCCTTACACATATGAGGGACTCACATGTGTAAATCTCATCTTCCACCTCCCAAACACCATAAAATTGACACCATTCCCAAGGTTCCTCTCCCACCATATCTTTTTTCTCTCTCCTCCTATACACCGCCAAAAATCACAAATTTTATATGCTTTTAACCCTCTATGATCCATAAAAGCTAAATCAAGTGGAATTTTCACCATATCTTATTTTCAGAGAGAGAAATTCACTTGATATGAATAGTGCCATTTTTAGGTGTAATTGATCTAATCCTAATTTTTTTTTTGTTTTAGGTAGCTTAGGTGATTTTAAGAAATCCTATGGTTTTAGATTTTAATTTAGAGTCGTATAAAATTTTTAAGAATTTTTCTAAGGTGAAATTCTTTTATGTTTAGGTCAAAAAGAAGGTGTTGAAAGAGAAAAGCATTAAAGGCCTTAAAGTGGTGGAGAAAGGGGTGTTTTCACACCTTAGGTATGTGGACTTGACTCAATTGATGCATTCCATGTAGTTTTGCATGATTTTGTATGTATACATGTGTATAGAAATGGTAAAACTTAAGGTTAGGCATGGAATTAATGTAAATGGATGGTATAATTGTGTTAATGGCATGAAAATAACCTTGTATGCATGATTTGGGTAAGAGAAACCAAGTGTAGGTGTGTGTGCTATGTATGGTTGAATGGTATGCATGTATGGGATGTCATAGGTATTCATGTGTATGGCATGCTATGTATGGTATTGACATGGAAATAAGATGCAAAAATCATGTTAAAAAGGTGAATACAAATATGAAGATGTGTTGAGTGGCAATTTGAGAAATGGTAACCTAAAATTACATGTAATGGTGGCATTAGAAATGGTAGTTGAAATGGTGATTTCATGTGTGTAAATAGTAGCATGAGTATAATGAATGAATTTTTGAGGCTATTGAGACATATTGGGTAGAGAAATGAGTAATGCATGGTTGGCATGAAATAAGGTATATAGAAAGCATGATTTTAGAAAATGACTAAATAAATAGTAACTTAGGCAAAAATGACCAAATGAATAGTGATATTGCAGGAGAACGACCTAAAATGGGGAAAAGTGTATAAATGTACTAAGAATAGATATATGAATTGTTAGTGATAGGACATAAGATGAAAAATGAATAATAGTTGTATAAGTGTATAATGACTAGTGACATGACCCATTAGTTAGACACCCACTGGATGGGTTGACTGGTTAACTAAGGAATTAGCAGCTACTAAGCAGGTTAGTCCTTCTGGGGCTACTGTTGTTTGATATGATGGTGAGTGCAGCTACTGAGGTTTTGAGGATGAACCCTGCACACTTGGGTTTTGGGAGTTCCACTTGGGCTGATCCTCGCTACCTATTAGCTTTATGTGGATATTGGGAGATCCCATAGGATTGATCCCTGCTATCAACTAGTGTTGTATTAGAGACATTGACTTGGGGTATTGGGAGGTCCCATAGGGGCTGATCCCTACTATCTCACTTGCAGATATTGGAAGGTTCTATAAGGCTGATCCCTACTATCTACAAATCTGATATTGGGAGGTTCCAATGAATTAATCCCTACTATTGGACTAGGTAGGTACAGCTATTGAGGCCTAAAATGTGGGCCACTGCAGGACATAGATCCTGCTATCAAGTGTCTTAAAGTGTAGTCTATTTTATCATGGGCCTGAATAACATAATACTTAAATAAATATAACACTACGAGACTAGCAATAATGGCAATTGAATAATTACATGGATTTGAATAATTGAGCCAATAGGTGGAATAAGAATTAGTTACTTGCATGACAATGCACTATAAGATATAGCACATAATTAGTACATGACTTGACAACCCTATATAGAAATGGTTACAGTGTCTGTTTATTTATACATATAACCTCATATGTGTCTCTGCATTCATGACATCCATTTATTGTGTCAATTCCACCACTGAGTGTATACTTAGCGTGTCAGTGTTTTGATGCATAGGTCATAGAAGGGGTAGTTATGCAGCTTTATCTAATGTAGTGTAGCTATTACTGAGTCCTTTTGGTATATATTTTTCTAAATCTATTGGTTATGTTTTAGAAAAGAACTCATGTATATTGGCGTTTAGAAATAGATAGTTGATTTATATTATGGGTACATGCACATGGATGTTTATATAATAAACTGCATGGTCTGTGTAAGTCTGAGCTTATGATGAAAATATATGTCTAGTTGTTGGATGACTATGGGTCTGAGACCTTGTGATTGGTGTGTGATTGTTAGTAATGCTAATTTGGAGGACCAGAAATGTAACGACCGCCGGTCGACGTCTTATGAACAGTGCATTCGGAACCCGATTGATGTTCCCCGTGGTGCGGGTCATCATTTCGAATCCGATGACTAGCATATTGTTCATAAAACTTTGACGGGCCTGAAAAGGGGTCAAAATGAAAGAATTAAAATTTTTAGCAGAACCAATAATTACTTTTAGGGTATAAACTTTCATTATCGGAGATAAAAATATTTTGAGACCCGGATAGTTGGAGACTCGAGAATGTACCCGGATGGTCTCAAAAATACCATACCCTGAACCTCAAAAATTCTATTTAGTATGCTGGAAAAGGAATCAGAATTTTCTGAGGTCATCTGGTATTTTTTTGGAATATTTTATTCGCCTCGTGAATAGTGCCAAAAAGTCAACAGTTGACTTTTGGGCTGAAATTTTACATGGACCTTGGTTATAGTAATTTAGGAATTTTAAAACTGAAATGGGAATTTTTGGAATACTGTAGAATATATTATGAATTTTCGAAGT
>CANXYI010343333.1:0-12716 GCA_948208565.1 Hura crepitans | reverse complement strand
AATGCACGAAATGCATAATAAAATAGACAATAGAAAATAATGGGTGTCGAAAAATTACTCCACCAAGATTTAATGAGGTAGCCAAAAATATAGCAATTAGGTCCCAAATAATCAAATAACTCGTATTACAACAATAGAAATAATATATTAGTATGCGAAGCAAAAATAAAAAAATAGATAGAAATAAAATAAAAATAAACAGTCACAAAAATATAAAATATTGCACACATAAATTATCACATCTAACTGGTAAATAGATAATGCAAAAAGAAAGATAAAAATAGTAATAATGACAAAAATAATATTTTTATATGTAAAACAAAAATAGAAGGACAAATAGAAATAGAATAAAAATAGACAGTCACAAAAATATAAGATATTGCCCAAATAAATTAGCATATCTAATTGGTAGATAGATAAAAGGGAAAGAAAAAAAATGAAAGATAGAAGAAAAATGGGTCAGTCAACACACCGAGTATATTTGCCTTCAAAATGATCTCAATTGGATTGAAAACGATGCTTGGATCTTCAAAACAAATTGAAAGAAATGGTCTACAAAGAGTGTTTTTTGCCTTTTTGTGTTTTTTTCCTCTCTAAAAAATTTTCTCCCCTTAAAATAATCAACCTTGGCTCAAAATGACTCATTTGGTATTTATGCATGACTCTTGAGGCATAAAACGACCATTTTTGAATGAAAATAGCCATTTTTTCAGCTCAAAATGGCCTTTTTAAGAGCTAAATACCCTTTTGGGCAAACACAGCCAAAACAGTCGTTTTCATGAGTAAAATAACCATTTGCCATTTTGGCCATTCTGGGCTTAAACATGCATTCCACGTGCGAAAACGGCCTGTTTTAGCCATTGAACATCTGGGAATAGCCCGTTTTGGGCCCAAAATGGTCTTTCCCTTTACAAGAATGGCTCATTTTTCTCCAAAATGGCTGTTTTCTCTTAAGAAATGCTGTTTTTTATTTTTTTTAGGAAAAGTTTTGAGATCTTTAGTTTGAATGTAAAAAAAATCCATTTTCGAGATTTTTGTCCTTTTCATCATCATTAGGCAAACTGAACCTAGGAGCCCTAGAGACCTAGTGTTTACACAGGCCTTACCCATAAATTGAGCCTCAGGCCACCATACACTAAATCTCCCATTTAGGCCCTTTTTCTTAAATTTTATGGATAGCCATGGTGTCTAATGACCTTAGGGACAATTTTTTGCACATTTGTCATGATTTTTAGTATGGATATGGTAGTGGTTATGACTAAAAATGAAGGAGAAATAGTGGATTTATTGTTGGAAATGGCATCGGTAGCTCTAAAAGGAAATGGTGGAGACAGTTATTTAGCATAGTGGGTGGATGTCTATGTGGCATAGGATTTATATGGCTGAGTAAGTGGCTTGGTTGGTGACACGTGGTGCCTGAGTGGCCAGAAAAACCTAATCTTTAGTTATACCTATGGGCAATTTTATAAAATCATCTAGACCTCTAAAAATCATCACATTTATTCTAAAAATATTTGAGCTCTATTTAGGGCCTCATAAAATTTCACATCAAAATTCCATTAGCTAGTCATTTAACTAATTTCTTAAAAAATTGAGAAATTCTAAAAAATTTCTAAATAACATCAGACAATTAAAAATTTTTCACTAATTAACTCAATGGAATTTTTTACCTTTAGAGTATAACATTTTTAAGTTTGTTCAAGAACATTTTGGGTTATTCCCAGCCCAATTCCATCTAAGGCTACGATTCTCTAGGTTATGGCCAAAAATGAAATATTGCTTCTACTAAATTTCTAAATTAATTCATTTTACCCATTTTGTGCCCCATCAAAGTTTCATGACTAGTATGCCCCTTTTCGAGCCCTACAAAGCAGTCTCGACTCCACAAGAATACTATTTAAGTCCTAAAGGTATTATTCACGAAGCCCCAGTTTGTGGGTGCTACAATTCTTCCCCTTTTATATAATTTCCTCCTCAAAATAACATAGTGAAAAAAAGTATAGGTACTGAGCCTACATCTGCTCTTTGCTTTCCCAAGTAGCTTCTTCTATATTGTGTTGCTTCCATAACACTTTGATAAGTGGTATGGTTTTATTCCTTAACTACTTCACTTCTCAAGCTAGAACCTACCCTAATTCTTCCCTATAAGTTAAATCTTGCTATATTTGGATCTCTTCTATAGGTATTACATGTGACAAAGCTGATCTATATCACCTAAGCATCGATACATGGAACACATCATGGATCTACTACAACTCAGATGGTAAGGCTAGCTTGTATGCCACTAGCACCACACGTTCTGTAATCTCATAAGGACTAATGAATCTAATACTAAGCTTTCCTTTCTTGTGAAATCTGAGTGCCTTCTTTTATGGTGATACTTTCAGGAAAAACATTCTCAACCACTTTATATTCTATATCCTTTCTTTTCAAGTTAGCATAGGATTTCTATCGATCTATGGTAGCTTTCAATCTCTCTCTTATAACTTTAACTTTATCCTCTGCATCCTAGATCAAGTCAATTCTTATGATTTTGCTTTCATCCACTTCATTCCAATAAGGAGGAGTTTTACACCTGTGCCATATAATGTCTCATAAGGTGCCATGCCTAAACTAGCTTGATGACTATTATTATATACAAATTAAGCCTAAGACAAGTATTAGTCCCAACTTCCTTTGAACTCTATTGTATTACTATGTAACATATCATCTACTTCCTGTATCACCCATTTTAATTGCCCGTTTATCTGAGGGTAAAAAGATGTACTATATGTCTATTTAAAACCAATAGCTTCATACAACATCTTCTAAAACCTAGAGGTGAACTAAGGATCTCTATCTAAAATGATGGCTATTGGCACACTATAAAGTCACAATTTCATCAATAAACAATTATGCCAACTTCTCTAAATTGATCATCCTTATAGGAATAAAATGTGCTATCTTGGTTAACCTATTTACAATCACCCATATAGCATCACACTTATTCCTTGTTAGTGGTAATCCCATCACAAAATCAATTGTAACCTTCTCCTATTTCCAATCTAGTATTGTTTTTAGATGTAACAATCCAAAAGGAACTTTATGCTTAGCCTTTACTTGGTAACATGTCAAACACTTGACTACATATTCAACTACATCACACTTTATTCCTAACCAGCAATAATGAGGTTTTAAGTCCAAGTACATCTTTGTACTGCCTAGATGCATGGAATAGAGAGCTTCATATGCCTCTCTCAGAATCTGCGTTCTCAAGCCATCCGTATCTGGTACATATAACCTACCAGGTAATGTAAACATCTATCCTCTCCTAATTCAAACTTCATAGTCTTCCCCTCCTTGACTTTACTTATAATCTATGATAGTTGTCCATCTTATATATGTGCCTTTTTTATTTGTTGCTTAAAATTAGGCTTGATATGTAATTCATCTAAGATGGCATCTTTCTCTGTATATTCCATTGTAACATTCATTACTCGCATTGTCACCATGAACTTTCAGCTCAATGCACTTGTAACTAAATTAGCCTTTTTTGGTTGATAGTCTTTTAGGCAATCATAATCCTTGATCAATTCTAACCACTGTCACTATTTTAAGTGTAACTCTTTCTATGAAGATATTTTAGACTTATATGATCATTATAAATGTAACACTTTCACCATATAAATAATGCCTCTAGATTTTCAATGCAAAAACAATTGTAGCTAACTCTAGATTATGAGTAAGATAATTCCTCTCATATGGCTTTAGCTATCTAAAAGCACATGCTACTACCTGGCCTTCTTGCATCAATACACATCTGAGTCTATTAAGCTAAGAATCACTATAAATGATAAAGTCCTTCCCCTATTTAAGTTCAACAAGGCAAGGTGCTTCAATCAACATTGACTTCAGTCTATCAAAACTCTTTTGACATTTGTCATCTTATTCAAACTTTGTATTCTTCCTTATCAACCTAGTTAGTGGTGCTACAATCATTAAGAAATCCTTTATGAACCTTTTGTAGTACCTAGCCAATCTTAGGAAACTTCATATCTCAATCACATTACTAGGAAGTTCCCATTCCAACATAGCTTTTATCTTGCTACGATCTATACTAATGCCTTTTGCTAACATAATATGGCCTAGGAAAGACACTTTATGCAGACAAAATTCAAATTTACTCAGTTTAGCAAACATCTGCTTATCTCTCAGAGTCTGTAAAACTACTCTAAGGTGTTGTTCATGTTTTTCTTTGATTTTAGATTACACTAGAATGGCATCAATAAATACCACCACAAATAAATCCAAGGATGGTTGAAAAACCCTATTCATTAAACCCATGAAGGCTGTTAGAGAATTAGTGTGTCCAAATAGCATCACTAGGAACTCATAATGCCCGTATCAAGTTTTAAAGGTAGTCTCAGGTATATTAGACTCTATAATCCTCAGTTGATGATATCCTGATCTCAAGTCATTCTTGGAAAAGACATCGGCACCTCAAAACTGATAAAAAAGATCATCAATCCTAGGTAAAGGATATTTATTCTTCACTGTCACCTTATTCAACTACTTGTAATCAATGCACAACCAAAGTGACCCATCTTTCTTCATTACAAAAAGCATTGGTGCTCCCAATGGTAAAATACTGGGTTTGATATAGCCTTTCTCTAGCAATTCTTGTAGTTTTACCTTTAATTCTTTCAACTCTATAGGTGCCATTTTATAAGGGGTAATAGATATAGGTGAAGTACAAGGATATGCTTCAATTTCATAATTAAGCTCCCATTGTGGTGGTAGTCTTGGTAAATATTTAGGGAATAAATACAAAAATTCAAACACAACTAGGATCTAATTAATGCTAGGTGTGGGACTAATATGGTTAATAACATGGGCTAAGTATGCTTCACAACCCTTACGATTGAGTCACCTAGCTATAATAGCTGAGATGAGGTTATTTAGGGAATTTCTCTCACCCACAACTGTCACTTCATGTCCCTCTACTATTTTGAGGGTAAGCCTCTTGTGTTCATAGTTAACCATATCTTGGTGCTCAAATAACTAGTCCATACATAAAATGATGTCAAATTCATGGAAAGGAAGTTCAATGAAGTCTACAGAGAATAGTTATTTCTGGATGGCTAGTGGACAGTGTCTGTATACTTTATTCACTGTAACACTTTGTCCAATTGGAATGATTACTTAAATATCTATGCCTATAGACTCTAGTTCTAAACCCCTATCTTGTGCTTATGTGGTACAAATATAAGAGTGAGTGGATCTAGGATCTATTAAAGCTAAAACTGATGCATTAAATAAGTAAAAATACCAATAATGACATCTGGAGCCTCTACATCCTCACAAGCTCTAATGGCATATTGTCTAACTAGAGCCCGTGCCTTTAACTTAGTCCCTTGACTACTACTCAGTTAGTCACCTCTTGTCTATCTCTGCCCCTTATTTTGGGGTGCTGCTAATGCTTGAGTCTGGCAGCTTTAGTCTGCTTCTAAGGATAATCCCTTTAGTAATAAAACACTCTCCTCTTTTTATTTGCCAACACTGACCCTAATGTCTTCTAATACAAGTTTGACATGTCAGGGCTGTACCCCTAGGTGCTAATGCTAGGGCACTAAATGCTTGTTGAGGTGATTAAGACCTAAGTGTAGAAGCCTAAATAGACCTCTATGACAGAGGTTGTCTCTATGATTGTTGCATTGGCAGAGACTAAGACTAAGTCTCCTTCTACCTCTTACTAGTTTTAGGTGTTGAGGTAGCCTGACCTAGTGTGAAAGGCCTCTTCCTCTAGAAAATGTCCCTCTTTTCTTGCAACATCTCTTTCATATCATAGGCTACTACTACCAAAACTTGCAACCATTAGATTGGCTCTTTATGTGTATAACACCATATTAAGGCCCTTTAGGAACCTCTTGCACCTTTCCTATTTAGTAGGTACAAATTCCTCTCAATATCGACTCAATCTTGCAAAATATTTTTTATATTCTGACACGGATCATCTTTCTTGCTTTAAGTCTAGAAACTCTTACCTTTTCTTATCTTTATAAGATTCTAGGATATATTTCTTTTTAAACTCTTGCAAAAAGAATTCCTAGGTTACATTTACTACTGCTTTCCTTTTCTTGGTTATGTCCTACTAATAAAAAGCTTCCTCTTAGAGAAGAGAGGTGGAAAAATTTAGACATTCCTCCTCTATACATTTGAACTATTCTAGAACTAGAAGTGTCCTTTCCAGGTAATACTCTACTATGGCTGTATCATCTTCCCTAGTCCCTAGAAAATCTACTACTCCCATCTTTTTAAATCTCTCTAAATGTGTATTTTTTGGTACAACTAGAGGTGGAGGAGGTATAGGAGCTAGTGCTAATGTGTATCTTAGAAAATTTATAATCTATTGTAGAAGTGCTGGAGATGCTTAAGCCTACTGCTATGGCTATTGTGTAGCATCACTAGGCTCTAGTGTAGATACATTAGCCACTGCTCCCTAAATAGTGGTAGGAGCATGACTTCATACCTCTTCTCCTTGTTTTTCATGAATAATTTCACTCATCTTGCATTACTACAAAAGAACAACAACCTATCAGCCTCATTGTAGTGTAGCTTTTTAGATAATCAAATCCTAGATGCTAGCTCTCATTTAAAAGACCATGGAATGCCTAAAGCTTGGCTCTGATACCACCCAATGTAATACCCCTACATGATTCCCTAAGAAACTTGGTAGAAGATGTCACTTCCCATATGGTTACCCATTTTGAAATTTCTCCAAGTCCTTATTCATTTTATCATACATATATTTCTTAAAACTCTAGTCTAATCCTTAAACATTATTATATAGGTCATAACAATCATAAAAATCTATTTTTTAGTTCATAATTAATCTATCAAAAATTCAGGTAGCATAACGGCTACTCGGGTAACTTTCCCAAAATATACACCTGTAGAAAAAAAACACATCTAATAATAATATCAACACCTATCATCCCCTAGACCCTTTTGGTCCTCTAATGTCTTCACACATATCATAGACAACACACAGGGCCTCAGGGCACACAATTATCAAAACACAGAAAATAAGACATTCAGATAAAAGGCCTTTTTCTACAATCATCTGCTTAACGCTTAAAATTTACAGACAACTTTAGCTACTATGCTAACTATGCCTAAAACCCATATTATGTACATGAGTGCCCTCTATAAATAATCAAAAAGAACAAAAACATATACACTCAATTGTTGTCACTATTACATTGCAAAAATCTATAGAGGCTATGCAACTATCTTTAACTACCTATGTACCGGAGCACTGATACACTGAGTATAAAACTTAGTATTGAATTTGAATAATAAAACATGTCAAGCAAGCATACAAACATATCACACATGTCATGAGTGCATACTACATCATATAAAGTCCATGTTATAAAATAATATTATTTTATTATCCTATCTCATTATTTGCTTTATCATATTCATGCCATTATTTTATCTATTCATAAGTCCCCTTATCAGAGACTATCTATTTAGACCTCTAAAAATCAAATTTAAAAATCCATTTGGACCTTTAAAAATTATCACTTCTATTCTAAGAATCCTCAATTAGGCGTATTTAAGGCCTTGTAAAATTTCACATCAAAATTCCATCGGAAGTTGGTTAACTAATTTCTTAGAAAATAGAGAAATTTTGAAAAATTACTGAAAGACCTCAGAAAATTAAAATTCCTTCACTAATAAACTCAGTGGAATTTTTTACCTTTAACGTATAATATTTTCAAGTCTATCCAGGCACATCCCGGGTCATTCACGGCCCAATTCCATTTAAGGCTATAATTCACTAGCTTATGGCCTAAAATGAATTATTGGTTCTGCTAAATTTTTAAATTAATTCACTTTACCCATTTTCTAGCCCACCAAAGTTTCATGACCAGTACGCCTCTTCTCGAGCCCTATAAAGGTGTCCCGGCTCCCTAAGAACACTGTTCAAGTCTTAAAGGTACTATTCGCAAAGCCTCAATTTACAAGCGTTACACATATCTTCCAGTATTTGTATCACTCATTTTAACTGTCCATCTATTTATGGGTGGAAAGTTATACAAAAGGTCAAATGAGTACCTAAAGCATTTTGTAACTTCTTCCAAAACTTGAAATTGAAACAAAAGTCTCAATGTGAAATTATGGCTATTAGCACTCCTTGCAATCCCACAATCTCATCTATATACAGTTGTGCTAACCTATCTAAGGAATAATCTATTTTTACCCGGATAAAAATGAGCTGTCTTGGTTAATATATCCATTATGACCCATAGTACATCACACTTACTTGACATCACTGGTAACCCCATGACAAAATCCATAGTGACCTCCCACTTTAATTCTAGTACCAGTATCGGATACAACAATCTAGATGGAACTTGATGTTTAACTATCACTTGTTAGCATGTTAAGCATTGGTCTGCATACTCTACCATATCTCATTTCATCCTTGCCCATGGGTTTTAAGGCAAGATACATGTTTGTACACCATAGGTGCATGGAATATGGAGCTTTATGTACTTCTCGTAGTATCAATGTTTTCAATTCATCCACCTCAAGTAGACATAGTCTATCATAGTAGTAGAGGCATCTATCCACTTTAATCTCAAACTCTATGGTCTTCCCCTCTTTGACCTTACTTATCATTTGTAGAAGCTAATCATCTTGCCTTTGTACATCCTTCACCTGCTACTTGAAGTTAGGTTTCACTGGTATTTCAGTTAGGATTGCATTATCTCGAGTGTATTCCACCCTAGAATTCATAAATCTCACTGCAGCAATGAACTTCTAGCTCAAAGCATCTGTAACTACATTTGGTTTTCCTAAATGATAGACAATTAGACACTCATAATCTTTTATCAACTCCATCAAATTTCTTTGCCTTAAATTCAATTCATTCTACATAGGGAGGTATTTTAAGCTTTTATGATCAGTGTAAATATAACACCTCTCACCATATAGATTTTGCCTCTATACATTCAAAGAAAACACAATTGTAACTAACTCTAAATCATATCCTAGATAATTCCTTTCATGCAATTTTAATTGCCTTAAAGCATAAGTTATAAATTTCCCTTCATGTATAAAGACACATCTAAGTCCATTATGCGAAGCATCACTATAAATGTCAAAGTCCTTCCATTGGTTAAGATGAATAAGGATAGGAGTTTCAATTAACATCACCTTTAGCTTGTCAAAGCTTGCTTGACATTTATCATCCAACAAAAATTTCACATCCTTTCGTAATAATCTAGTGAGTAGAGCCACAATCATTAAGAAGTGTTTTACAAATCTCCTATAATACCCAGCCAATCCTAGGAAGCTTTGGTTCTTAGTCACATTCTTAAGAGGAATCGATTCCAACATAGCTTTAACCTTGCTTAGGTCAACCCTAATACTATCTGCTGATGCAACATGGCCAAAAAAGGCTACTCCAGTTAACTAGAATTCACACTTGTTTAATTTTGCGTACAACTACTTCTCTCTCAATGTTTGTAACATAATCTTCAAATGCTACTCATGTTCTTCTTAACTCCTAGTGTATGGTAGACTGTCATCTATAAAGACTATGATGAATTGTTAAGATATGGCTTAAAAATTATGTTCATGAGTTTTATACAAGCTACAAAGGCATTAGTGAGCCCAAATGGCATCATTAAGAAGTTATAATGCTCGTATATAGTTCTCAAGGTAGTTTTCATAATGACCAATTCCTTAATCCTCAGTTGTGATACCCTAGTCTCAAGTCAATCTTAGAAAACACACTAGCACCTCTGAGCTAATCAAAGAGATCATCAATTCTAGGCAATAGGTACTTATTCTTAACTGTTACATTGTTCAACTACTTGTAGTCAATGTATAGTTGAAGGGAGCCTTTTTTCTTTTTCACAAATAGCATGAGTACTCCCTAAGGTGAAACACTCGGCCTAATAAAGCCCCTGTCTAATAGTTCTTTCAACTGTACCATTAATTCCTTCAATTCTATAGGTGCCATTTGATATAGGATGATAGACATTAGAGTAGTACTAGGATACACCTCAATCTCAAAATCACGCTCTCTTGATAATGGCAATCCTTGAAGTTCATCAACTAAGACGTCAGGGAATTCTAATACTATAGGTATCTAATTTGAACTAGTTGTTGTATTATTAATAGGAACAATATGAGTTAGGTAAGCCTTACATCCCTTACAGATGAGTTATCTCACTATTATAGTTGAAATGATATTAGGCAAAGAATCTCGCTCACTAATTACTATCATATCACATCCCTCGACCATACTGAGGATAAGTTTCTTCTGCTCATAGTTAATAGCCACTCAATGTTTATCCATAACCAAAACAACTTCAAACTCATGTAAATGAAGTTCAATAGGATCAGTTGGCAACACTTGACCTCGGATCACTAGAGGATAGTGCCTATATACTCAGTTCATTATCAAACTCTTCTTAATCGGATTACTGACTTGAATGTCTATGTCTATGGGTTCAAATTCTAACCCTTTATCTAATACTTGTGTTGTGCAGATGTAAGAATGTGTAGATCTTAGATCTATTAATGCCATGATAGATGTAACAAATAAAGAGAAATTATTAGGAATCACATCAAGTGCCTTAGCTTCTTAATGAGCATTGATAGCATACTGACAGGCTAGTTATCATGTCTTTATTCTAGTCCACTAACTTTTAGCTAGCTTTTAATTCTTATTCTCTCTCTGCCCTTTGCCCGGTGTTGGAGATAAGGCTTGCAATTGAGTAGCATTACCTTGCTTTTATGAACAATCCCACTAATAATTTTCTTCAAAATTGCACATTAAACATTCTTCTCATTTCAATTGCTAACATTGTTCCCAATGCTTCTTATTACATGTTCTGCATACCAAAGGTGCACTCCTCACTAAGGATACTGGGCACTATAGGCTTGCTATAGAGGTCAAGGTTTAGATTGAGAAGCTTAACCAAACCACTATTTTTGGCCCTACCTCTGTGACTGTAGTAGGGCTTAGGAATCCTTTTGCTTCTTGCCTCCACAAGGTGTTAAAGTAGTCTGTCCAACTATAAAGGGTCACTTTTCTCAAAAAGCTCTCTATTCTCCTTCACCATCTCTTTCATGGCATATACTACTAATACAAATATAAAGAACTCTCTAATCTTGCTAGTGACTATATGTATCCTGAACTCCATATTAAAGCCCTTCTCAAACCACTTACAATACTCCTCCTCTATATGTATAAATTCCTCCACATATATACTCAATCATGCAAAGTCATTTTCATACTTAGACATAGACCTTCATCTCTATTTCAAATACATTAACTCTTACCATTTCTTATGCAAGTAGGTCTCAAAAATATATCTCTTCAAAAACTCCTGGAGGAAAAAGTCTCTTGTAAGGTAACTTGTAGCCTTTCTCTTATGAGTGGTCTCTTAACAATGGAAAGCTTCTTCCGAGATTAAGGAAGTAATACACTTTAGGTTATCCTTTAGGGTATAGTCTAGTTGCTCTAGGATTTAAATTATCCATTCTAGCTAGAACCCAGCCTTTGTAGCATTATCCTCTACTGTTCCCTTGAAATCTAAAACTCCTATCTTTTTTACCCTATCTAGATAAGTCATCTATAGGGCTACAGGTGGTGGACGTGGTGCAATAGTTGTGGTGGTGTGTCTGAGTAAGTCCAAAATTTACTGAAATAGTACTGGTAGAGTATGAGCCTATGCTTGTGCCTGTTATGCTACATCACTCAGCACCGGTGTAATAGCACACACCTCTAGCCCATGTATGGTGGTTAGAGCATAGAAAGCCACCTCTTCCCCTCACTCTAGTAGGGTCAGCTTACACATCATGCTTTATTACAACCGGACACAAAATTAGCATCATATAGTATAGCTTTATAGGGTACCAAGCCTTATACAATAGTACTCATGTACACTATTCTTAGGAATACCTAAACCCACTCAGATACCACCAAATGTAACACCCCTTAACTGATCCCTAACGAACCCAAAAATAAGGTGTTACTTCCCCTAGGTTTCCCGTCCTAAATTCTACCCCACATGTCTATTGCTTAACACCTATAACTGTAGCTACCACATTAATATATTACAATTATCTTACTATTACTAGCTTTTCTTAATGTTATTAAGACTATACTTAAACAATGAAATCATTTCAACTAATATTTTTAAGATTTTAAAATTTTTGACAGCATAACTGCTCCTTGAGAGAAAAACCAAATATTTTAACCTATAGAAAACACTTCTAATATCATTATGCATTTCTCATCGATCATCTAGACCTATCCCCTATAATAGCATCATCAGCTATAAGCCAATAAATAGCATAGGGTCTTAGACCCATATCATTCAAAACGTATGATTAATATAGGCATATGTGCATACATAAAAGCATACATTTAGTTTATATTATTGAGTTATAATTTATAGAACATATATTAATATAAGGTGAGTCATTTTGCAAACCAGGTCCTAAAAACCCTTTATACATTAGTGCCATTTATCATAAATACAAAAGGAAATAGAAAATATCCATAGGTGTTTGACAATTACACTTTAGGTATAGAGGCTGAACATCACTATCATCTATAACCTACATATCAAAACACTAATACACTGAGTATAAAATTAGAGGTGAACTCATTATAATATATATATGTGAATGCATTCAATCATATA
>CANXYI010343327.1:0-11598 GCA_948208565.1 Hura crepitans | reverse complement strand
GGAAGGCCTTGTGCTATGGGAATACGCTTCTTCTCCTCCTCATTCATCGTTTCTTGTAACTTCTTCATGAATTCCTCCTCTTTTATTTTTCCCCTTTGCTACGATGAGAACCAAACACCATAGTTTACAATTAAATTCATTCCAGAACGAGGCTTAAACATGATGAACAATTATTTGAATTTTTACCTCTGTCCTCAGCTTAAATGGCTTTTGACTAGTGATTTTCAGTTGCTTTTTCTTCCATCTTCTCCCACCCATTGTTCCACTTGATTCATTGCTCTGAAATAAAAAAAAATACACAAATTTATCATTTGAAAGACAATAGAACGGATAATGCTCATATAATTGAGAGGAGAAGAATTCTCACATTTCGTCTACTTCGCCGACCTCCATTAGAAGTCCTGCTAGAAATGCTGTGAAGGTGCAAAAATTTAAGTAGCAATTATAAAAGCAAAGTTATCAATCAAATGTGAGGTTGATAAAATCAGTTCAGTAATCATCACTAACCTGCCTTGACTGCTGTCCCATGAAGAGGAAATAGAATGCCTTGAATCCAACCCTAGATTCTCAGAAGTCAGAAGCAAATCCGATGGGCATAACGATGATGGAGAATCATTTGGAGGATGAAATTCTGTCAATGAAAATGAAGTAGTCTGAATCTCAGGCACTTTAGGCTTCTGCAATCCAGGCAGTGCCCACTGCATTGCCTTCTTCTTCTCCTCGTTAACATCCTCTTCTTCCTTATCAGATTCTTTGGGATCCGGTATAGAAAGTATCTTTTCAAAAGCCTGAACCAGATGCATCACTCTCCCAGATTCTGGTACGCTGTTTCTGGCCGCTTCAAGCAGCCTGTCTCTCCTTCTCTTAACTGCAGAAACCCCGATTTCACCTGATTTATCACCCCCATTTGAACATTGATTATTCGAATCATAACCATCTTCAATCTCAGCCTCTTGAGCCTTAAAGCCCTTCTCTACCTCCTCCTCTTCAGCATCAATTGCTGCTCTGATTTCACTGGTCTTCTCCTTGCCCGATTCATCTTTCTCTTCCCGATTCTTGAAAAACTCCTCTTGTGAAGTTCTTAATTTCTCGTAGGCCACGCACAAACACTTCTTCACATTACCTCCAAATCTCCCCTTGCACTTGCATTCTACAGTTGAATTGGAACCTACCTTCTCTTTCTTCGAATTCTTCTTTGCCACCACAAATTTTCTTTCCCTGAGCTTGTTTCTAGGGGAGTAAAGGAGAGCATTCTGATTGGTATTTAAATTCTTGGACGCTGATTTTAGGGATTTTGAAGGTCTGGTGAGTGGGGAATGAGTATGTTTGGCAACGGGGCTTGAGTAGGACATGTTAGGGTCTGAATTCTCAGAGATCTTGGAGATTTCCTGGATCTGGGATTGAAGACCATGAGGATCTTTCATGGGAGTAACTGATTTTGAACTCTTGGTACTGGAATCCATTGAAACAACCAAAAAGGAAAAAAAAACTCACAAAATAAAAATGAATTACCAAAGAAATAAGAAGAAGATTCTGTTTGGTTGATGAGAAAATGAGAGTTCAGAGGGAGAAAGTGGGGGCTTTGCTTGATCTGTAGGGGGAAAAATTAATGAGGAATAAGGGAAGTAAAAAGAACGTTATTTTTTCCTTTTCGGGACCCTCTTCGTAACGGCTAGTTTTCCGGTGGTGAGGTTCTGGATTTGGAGCGTCGGATTATTATTCGAATTTTTATCTAGGTTTTGACCGTTGGATTGGATGATTAGCCACGGCGATAATCCTGAATTCCGGATTGGCAACCGTTATGATTAGCAACTTGGATCAATTACGTCTTACTTTCTTTTTTCCGATTCAGAAATTTTTCTTTCCATTTTCTTTCTTTCTTTGAAAATAAATTATAAAAAAGAAATCATTTTCATCACGCATCCTACAAACTTGCTAATAAATTTAATAAAAAGTCTCAAAACCATACAGTAAAAATTATTATAGAATTTTTTCCTCGTAATTTTTTTTATAATTACATTTTTTTTGGACGGTATAAGAATCAATCTCTGATCAACAAAGAAAGTGGTCAAATTCTCAATTGCTGAATTATAGATGATACCTAAATTTTCCTTAACAATTATTTTGTAAAAAAAATCAATTATATTTACTAAATATTGGCTACTGTTTCATTTGTTTTATGCTAAAACATCTAAACAACAACTAAGTTTTAATTTCATATTAGACAGGGTCGGCTATATGAATTCCTTGTTTTCATATCCCTCTATCTAATATAAGACTTACCCTAATCCCAAGTGCATAGAGACCCTTAGAAACTATATCTTCCCAAGGCTACCTCTTCCTTTATTTCTATTTTCTACTACTAAGCTCTCGCATTTCCTTACTGGAGCATTTGGAAATCTCCATAGTACATGATCAAATCATCTTATCTTATCTCTAATATGTGCTACATGTACCTTTTGTTAGATGCATCCATTTCTAATCTTCTTCAATCTTGTATGTCCACTCATTCACATTAATATCTGCATTTCTACCATATTTAACTTATTTATATGTTGTACTCCTATTCCCCCACACTTACTTCCATATAACAAAATTGGTCTTACTACTGTCTTATAAAACTTTTCACATAAAATACCTGTAGTATTTCTTCTCCATTTCAACCATCCTGAGTTGATTTTATGAGTTACATCCTCATTTATCATTCTATCGGCTTGAAAAATGGAGACCAAATACTTAAAATGGCTACACTTTGGCACTATTACATCCCCTAGCCTCACTTCTGCTCCATTTCTCCTACTTAAGTTGAATTTACCATGCATATATTCCGTTTTACTTCTACTTCACTTGCAACCTTTATTCTTATGGGTATTTCTCCATACTTTCAACTTATGGTTAACTCATTCTCTTGTCTTGTCAATAAACACAAGATCATTTGCAAATAACATACATGTCACACTTCAGACTTTCAGTCTTTTTTTCTCAATGATAGAATGGAAATTTGAGGAAAAAGTGAGAAATGAAATTAACGTACGAATCAAGTAGAGTTGGTTGGTGTGAATAACAGAGCGAAAAACGATCGAAAGGCAAAATGAAAAATAAATGAGAAAGTCAAGGGTAAAATTGGAAGTGTGTATTTGGTGGCTAAAAAGTTGAGAGAGGCATGTGGAAGTGAAAAGGAATAGACATATGGCATATAAATGATGAGAAAATGCTAAAAGAACAAGGTTCGAGAAATGGTCTCGGTGAATAGTAACACTGGGTTGTGAATAGTGCATCCTGGGCTCAAATGGAACCAATCTTACTAGGCGGTAGGATAAACTATAAAATAAATTATGGTATAATTTGAGAAGCATTTAAGGTCATATATGAGGTTAAAAATAGAAACAAAATCTAGAATTATGGTCAGTGATGAATATTAAATAATTCTAGCTTGAACCAAAAATTCAGAAAAATTTGAAACTGATACATTTTGATACTTAAATAATTCAAGGAATGTGAAAATCATATGATCCGAATTTTTAAGACATGAAAACTATTAGAAAAAAATTGGAGAAATAAATTCAAGAAATGAATATTTATAAGATAATATGGTTGGATTTTTGTAGGGATTGTTTTCCACCCTTGGATTGAATAGTAACAAGTGAATCTAAGCCATCCAAGTGTGATTTCTAAAATTTAATCCTAGCCATTGAATTTAAATACATAAGTGAAAATAATATAAAATATTCCAAATGATTTTTAGCCCAAAAAATGTGTTCCTCTCCCCCTTTGTGGTCGAATTTCTCCACTCCGTTGTCCCTCAAAAAAACTCTTTATGCAACCTTCCATTACACCTCAGAATTTTACACCAAAATGAAAGTCTACCTTAAAATATTTCAATAGCACTTCAAGGATATGACATGGGAGATGAATTTAGCGGAAGAAAGGAGATGGAAGATGGGTATTTGAGGACATTCAAAGGTGGGTGAGTTGATTTCTAAGCAAGTGATTTATATGAGATTATTTGAGGTTTAGGTTATAATTTATGGAATTATGCATAGAATATGTGTATAATGATGATTTTAATGGATTTTACGTGAGGAAAATGGTTATGGAAGGTGGAGGACATAAAGGCTTAATGGTGGAGAAAAGTGATGGAAGAGAGATTAAAGAGAAAAAGATGGATTTTGGATGGATTAGAGCTTACATGCAAGGTATGTGTATTCTAAATTATGGTTTAGGCATGATTATATGTTATGTAATTTATGATTTTTCATGTTGCCATTTAGTTGTTGCAATGGATGAATGGAAGTTGTTATTAGATTTATGTTGATATGTCTAGAAATGAGAAAATCAAGAAAATAAGGCTTGAACCTATAATTCCATCATAGGCTGAAATATAAAGAAGGAAAGAAATCTAAATTATGTTGATTTTCAAATAGTGTTATTTTTTCAGATAGCCAAAATTTAATGAACAATAATTAATTAACTATATGAAAAGAAAAATTGAATGATTTTTATGTGAATTTTGAGAGAGAAACCGAAATTTGTATATGATGGAATTAATTGATATGGATTGGAATGGTTGTGAATATTAGATGCTAAAATGAAAAACTAGTGTATAGTATGTGTATATAAAGGAAAAGTACTTTAGGGCCAAAAATCACATATGGTAAAGTAGTGTTTATAGAGAGCTAGGCACGAGTTTAAATTTCCTATTGAGCAAAATAATAAAGAAACCAATTAAGTATTACAAAGGTATTGAATAGAAAATGAAATAGAATGAATAAAAATAGTGTAAAAGACAAAGAAGATATATAAGTACCATATAAATAAAAAGAAATAGTTATATGAGAAAAAATAAAGAAATGTAAACCCATATGAATATGATAAAAAGGATATAGTTAATAAGAGTTCTCAACGAAAGTGTTATATTTTGATTAGATATTCAATTTAGAGAATAAATAAGTAAATAAGTGAAATTGTTTTTTTTTTAAATAAAGTAAAAGTAAGTATATAGAAATTGTAATTATTGTTCAATGGATAGAATTAATATGTATATATGTAATGACAATTTATAATTTAAAATATACATAGGTATAAGAAAAATAGAATAATATGTTGAAATGATCAAAATAATTTTTAACAATAACTAGGGTAATTTAAGTATATGTAAATAGTTAAATATATAAGATGAAAGAGATGTATTAGTAAAATAGAAAGTAAATAGAATAAAAAAATGTATAGGATATATGGAAAGTAATATGTATATAAACAAAGAATTATAATAATTAAAAAAAAGGTTATATAGAGTGAGATATAAAAAGGCAAGGATATACATATATAATCAATAAATAAGAATTTACATAAATGAATATGATTATAAAATAATATAATAAATATTTAAAAATTAGAAATAAAGAAATGTTATATAGTATTAAAAGCATATGAAGAGATATAAAATACTAATAAAATGAAAGAGTAAAGATGTAACGCCCGTATGTCGAAGTTTCATGAATAATATTCTCGTGGCATAAATAGTGCTCCTTGTGAGTTGGAGCACTTTAGAAATGCTAGAAAGGGGCATATTGGTCATAAAATTTTGACAGGCCAGAAAATGGATAAAATGAAATAATTTAAAAATTTAGCAGAACCAATAAATTATTTCGGATTAAGAACTAGTGAATAGTGATATAAAACAAGGTTGTGCCGAGACAGCTCTGAGATGCGTCCAGACAGACCTAAAAATACCATATCTTGAACCTAAAAAATTTCAATCTATATGGTGGTGAAGGAAGTTTAATTTTTTGAGACCATCTGAAATTTATTTGGAATATTTTATTTTAGCAGGTAAATAGTAACTATAATTGCCAATGGAATTTTGGCTTGAAATTTTATGAGTCCTTTAATGGAAGTAATCGAGGAATTTCAAAATTGAAATGGTTATTTTTGGAGGTCTAGAGAAATTTCTGAAGTTTAAATGAAAACCAAAAGAATATAAACCGTTAGGTCACCATGTGGCGTGATATGAGCCATCCATCCCACTAATATAAAAGGAGGTGCACATGTGCCAAAATCATCTTTCACCCCTCCCAAGCCGACGCCATCTTCATATTCTCTCTCCTCCTTTTTTTCTTCATTTCTCTCTCATCCCACCACTAAATTCCACAATCCACATATGTTTCTTGACCTTTACAGTCCCCTGAAACTAATCCAATTGACAGAAATCAAAAAAGAAGGCTAGAAAGTGAGATTTTGATACTTGGTGAATAATGCCAATTTTGGGTGTAAGTGATTTTATTTTTATTTTAGGTAGCTTATTCTAAAAAATCCTATGGTTTTAGATTTCAATTTGGAGTTGTATAGAATTTTTTAGAATTTTTCTAAGGTGGAATTCTTTATGTTTAGGTCAAAAAGGTGTTGAAGGAGAACACCATTAAAGGCCTTGAAGTGGTGGAAAAAGAGGTGTTTTCACACCCTAGGTATGTGGACTTGACTTAATTGATGCATGTCAT
Organism: Hura crepitans; assembly: GCA_948208565.1. Taxonomy (NCBI): domain Eukaryota; kingdom Viridiplantae; phylum Streptophyta; class Magnoliopsida; order Malpighiales; family Euphorbiaceae; genus Hura; species Hura crepitans. The sequence continues at coordinate 5,101 of CANXYI010343327.1, read as the reverse complement.
GTAGTTTTGCATGATTTTGCATGTAAATATGTGTATGGAAGTGGTGAAACTTAGGGTTAAGCATGGAATTGATATAAATGGATGGTGTAATTGTGTTAATGGCATGAAAATAACATTGTATGCATGATTTGGGTGGGAGAAACCAAGTGTAAGTGTGTGTGATATGTATGGCCGAATGGTGTGCATGTATGGGATGGCATGTGTATTCATGTGTATGGCATGCTAGGTATTGACATGGAAATGAGATGTAAAAATTCATGCTAGGAATGTGAATACTAATAATAAGATGTGTGGAATGGTAGCTTAAGAAATGGTGACCTAAAATGATGTGTAATGGTGACATAGGTAATGATATATGAAATGGTGATTGTATGTGTAAGAATATTGGTATGATGAGGATAAATGGGTCAATGATGATTGTGGGATAAAAAGGTTGTAGGAATAATAAATTTATGTTCGGTATGATCAAAGATGTGGAAAGCATGACTTTGGAAAAATGACCAAATAAATAGTAACCTAAGCTAAAAATGACCAAATGAATAGTGACTTTATGGCAAACGACCTAAAATGGGAAAATGTGTCTAATTGTATCAGAAATGAATATAGGTGTTATTAATGACATGATATAAGATGAAAAATGAATAATAAATGTATAAGTGAATAATGAATAGTGAATTGGCCTATCAGTTAGACACGCACTAGATAGGTTGATCGGTTAACTAGGGAGTTAGCAGTTGCTAGGCAGGTTGGTCCTTCTAGGGCCACTGTTATTTGATGTAATGGTGGGTGTAGCCGCCAAGGTTCTGAGGATGAACCCTGTACACTCAGGTATTGGGAGGTCCACCTGGGCTGATCTCTGCTACCCATTGGCTTTATATGGATATTAGGAGGTCCCACGAGGATAATCCCTGCTAGCCACCCGTGTTGTACTGGAGACATTGATTTGGGGTATTGGGAGGTCCCATAGGGCTGATCCCTGCTATCCCACTTGTAAATATTGGAAAGTCCACGAACTGATCTCTGTTATCTGTCAATTCGGTATTGGGAGGTCTACAGACTGATTCCTACTATCGAACTAGGTAAGTACAGCTACCGAGGCCCAAAATGTGAGTCACTACACAACATAGATCCTGATACCCTATGTCTTAAGGTGTAGTTTATGTATCATGGGCCTGAATAACATTATACTTAAATAAACATAACCCTACTTGACTAATAATAATGGCAATTGAATAAATGCATGGATTTAAATAAGTAAGTGGACCAAATAGAATATGAACTAGTTACTTGTATGACAAGGCACTATAAAATATGGTACATAATTGATACATTACCTGATAACCTACATTAGAATGGGTATGGTGTCTGTTTATTTATACATGTGACATTATATGTGTCTCTGCATTCATGACATGCATTTATTGTATCAATTCCACCACTCAGTGTATACTCAGCATGTCAGTATTTCGATGCATAGGTCATAAATGGGGTAACTGTGCAGCTTCATCAGTGCAGTGTAGCTATTACTGAGTCCTTTTGGTATATATTTCTATACCCTGTTGGTTATGGTTTTAGAAAAACACTCATCTATATCAGGGTTTAGAAATGGATAGTGATGTATATTATGGATACACATATGAATGTTTATATAATAAACTGTATGATCTGTGTAAATTTGAACTTTTGAGGAAAATATATGCCTGTCTATTTGTTGGATAGCTATGGGTCTGAGACTCTGTGACTATTATGTGTTTGTGTTGATGATTGAATTAGAGGACTAGAAGGGAGGTTTAAGTCTATGATGTTTATAGAAGTGCTTTTTGTGCAGAAAAAATTTTTGATTTTTCACTCAGGTAGCCGTTATACTGCCCAAATTTTTGTAAAATGGATATCAGACATAAAATGGTGTTTTATTAGATTAAAATAGGCAGTATTAGAAGGTTGGACAGTAATAACCATTAATCAGTCAAGACATAACAAAAATGTGAGAGAAGGCATAAGTGTTAAACGAATGAATCCTAGGGTAATTTAAGGATGGATGACCTACGGGAAGTATCATGCTTTGTCTATTTCCTTCGAAAATGGGCACGGGTGGTTACAAAAGAACATAAGAAATGTTATGTAGTATTATGTGTAATGAAATAAAAGAATGAAATTGTAATGTTAAAAAGGAATTGAATTAAGGGTTATATGGATAATAAGTATATTTTAGTCTAAGAATTAATAAAGATATGAATGTGAAAGTTTATAGAAATTATAAGAAAATATACAATAAAATAAACATATAGTTATAAGTTGAAAATTAAGAAATTATATGGATGAAAAGGAAAAAGAACTGAAAAGATCGATATAGGATAAATTTGCAAAGTTAAGCACAAAAATGATTATATGTATATTGTAGGTGATATGAAATATTTATGAATTGATTGTATTCTTTATATGAGCATATATGTATGCATTTGAATTTCCTTAACATATATATGTATGTTTAATTTTAGTGATATATGCTTACAGATTTGATAGTATATTGAATAAATGGTATTGTACCATTATAAACACTATAAGGAATTCATCGTACACTATATGAGGAAGTAAATAAATACTGATAAATATTATAGATTGATTTAGATACAGTTATACTAAAGTAAAATAATAAGAGATATAATCATCGAATGCCCCAATATCTTACACAGATTATACAGCATATGATAGGTTGATTGGTCAACTAGGGACCTACCGTTATAGTCATGGCCTATCGTATTGCTCTTCAGCACCTACCGTTTAGCACTTCAGTGCATACTGTATCGCACCTTTGGAGTGCCCATCATACAATTTCGATACCTACCGTTGGTATGTGGAGTGTTAGTCCCATACCTATTATACAGATAGTACTATGTCATACCTTACATGTCCTGTTATCTTAGCATAGATAATTATTATAAGAATATCAGGGGCAACAGTAATATGGAAATATGTAAGAAAATCAATAAAGACAGTAAAGACAAAGCGAACACAAATGGTATAAATAGAAAAGAAATTATAGTATTTGGATTCAAATAGAGGTACAACAGGAACTGAAGTTTATAAAGGTGAATAAAATTAAATTTTATTAAAATATTATAAATATGATTACATGAATAACGAGCATAGACTATAATCTTATATGAGACCCGGTTATAATTAAAATTTGAACATTGATGTTAGAAATGAAATTAATTGTTAGAATATTTATACATGTACATGAACACAAGAAAAGAAAGGTATAGATGACCATTACATGTGAATAAAGTATAAGTGAATAGAAATTAAAATTGGATTATAAGAGTTACAGAAAAGTTAAAAGTAGATAGAACTTGAAAGTGCTATCGAGTTTAAAAGAGTAAAAGTTATATGGAATAATAACAGAGAGGCGAATAAGGTATATGTGAAAATATCAGACAGAAGCGATAATAAAGGAATTTACCAAACAAAAGAATACAAGTAAAATGCATATAAAATAGATCATATAGGACAATTATATGTAAATATAAGTACATGTAATTGCTAAATGAAGTATAAGACATAGTAAAAGAAGTATAATAACTATATAGTTAATTTAATATGAAAAATGATGTACAAGAATGATGCTAAATGATATGCATAGGTAAAAAGTATAAGAATCAAGAAAAAGTGTATAAAGTGAATATATTGAATAAGTATAGAATTAATATACAAAAAAGTAATACAAGATAGGCGTACTGGAAAAAGTATAGTAAATAGTAAAGTAAGGTAAATGTAAAGCAGTTGGAGTAGAAATCCATAGTAATAGTACATGATGAAAGTAATATAACCTATATGAGCGATGAATTGAGAGAGGAATAAATGAAAAGTACATATACAAGAAATACAATAAAGATACTAGTAAGAAAGAAGGAACCAACTCAATAGTAATAGTCAAAACATGTTATAAGATGCTAGTAATAGTTATATGCATAAGATATCACTGAAATAAAATACCAAAATAAGAAACTCTAATACAATTATTAAAATAACTTGTAACTAGTAATAATCCATATTTTAGAATACACCATTGAGCATAATTGCTCAGGGCATTGGCTTCCTTGCTGATGTGTAGGTCACAAATCGGGCCGACGAAGCAGTAAATCAAGTTCCAGCAATAAAAAGAGTTCACAGGTGAGATGTACAGGTAAGAAAAGTTCACCACTAGCATCTTTGCTTGCTGAAGTATTTCTGCATTTGTCATGTTGTAAATGTGATGTAAGACATGTGTAATTGAGTAGTAGTTTTTTTTTTTATGTTAAGTTACTAATAATAATTTGTATGTGAAAATTGTAACGAATCATAGTTTAATGTTATATATGTTTTCTTGATCTAAATATGGATGTGCTATAGGACATGAATGATGTGAATAGGCTAACAGAATAGTCACATAGGATAATCGAATAAAAAATAAAAATGATATGATAAAGGAATAGTAATCGAACCGGAAATGTGACATCATGTATCTGAACTGATATGTCAGTCAGATATATGGGTGTTACACCATAAAATATCATTTTTTGTTTTATTAGCTAATTCATCCGTAACCAAAGTGAATAGAAAGGGACTCAATGCTAAATCTTGATTTTTTTAAATTAAATTTATGAAAAATGCTAAATAATGGTTTTTTTTTTTTGTGTTTTCTCATACATTTCTTATTATTTTCTTCGTAAATGTTTGAATTAAAACATATGTTTTTTAAGTTAAATTTATGGATAATTATTATGTGAAAATAAGAAAAAATGAATAATATTATTTTTTATTTTTTGGACGGATGAACTTACGAGATATAACTTAAATAGCATTTTTTATTATCATATTTATTTTATTTGAAAGAGTGATAATTCAAGATATCAATGAGTGGCTCTTCCCTGCGCGCTGGTGCGCCATGCGCACTATACGCACCGTTGATCTTATTCTGTTTAAATCACAACCCTTGAATTAATTTCATTAATTTACAGGCAACCAAACAAACCCGTAAACCTAATAGCTCTCTAAACCTAACAGAGGAAGCGCCGTCCAAAATATACCGATGCACATGGAGATGAGGCAAAGCTGTAAT
>CANXYI010343289.1:0-29853 GCA_948208565.1 Hura crepitans | reverse complement strand
CGCTCTGACTCGATCTCGATTCTCTGTTGTGAAGATTTTTTGTGGCTCGCCGCCACTGCCAATTTAGCTGTCTCACCGGAGGCATCTTCTCTCTTTCCTAATGGAAGGTACGTTCTTAACTAGGTTCTTTAATTTCTCTTTTATTTTAGGTTATTATATTTGCACATCCATGTCCACCGCTAATGAAAGTTCTGTTTTCCCTTTTTTGGCATTAAAGGTCCGATTATGTTCAGTCGGCATAGATTTGAGTTTATTTTCGAATTTTACTCACTCATGCATTCTGTTTCACATCTAAATTAAGCAGAGCAGATCAGGGCTGGATGATACTGCTGAAATCCTTCTCGGGGATTAACTAATGGTTACCTCGTGTCCGTGTCCTACCTCGTGCATCAGAACGTTACAAGGTTTGCTTCAATGCAAATGTCTGTTCCTAATAGCTTTAAAAAGTATCATCTCGATGAGAATTTGAATCTATTGAGTTGCTGTTTCTAGGGACTGGAGCAAAATGCATTGGGAATACACTGGTCTTCTTTTGTCTAGGTGGTATATTTGCAGGGGTTGCACTTGATCTGCTGTGGCCGATAGGGAAAGGATGGTAAGCTTTGATTCCTCTTACTGCTCAATATTGTATTAAAGTATTGATTAATGAGATGATAAGGCAAAGTTCAGCTGCTCGAGTTATAAAGTTGTGAGTATATACATAGGGTTCAAGAAAGAGTATAGATTAGTGTGCGCATGTGCGTGCCTGTGTGTGGGGGTTTGTTACACTTATAAGTATGATACATGTCATTAGAATCCACATATGACTAGTTCGGGTTTGGTTTCGTTCCAATCTAATTTCTGTTTCTTAGCTTGACTTGATATCTATGCAAACACAAACACAGGATTATTTAATTGATTGTGTTTTGTCATCTTGGGGACATAAAATTTGATTAGTTCAACCAATTTTTATTTTCAAAGTTGGATTTTGATTATAAGATTGGTTTGATAGACTGAAATCTACTAACAATTTCAGGCAAATCCATAAATCTTGCCATATAAAATGCTATTTTGTTGCTAAATGCTCTGTTGACAATAGAACCTATGACGGGCAATAGATAGTAATTTGTGATTATAATCTAATATGCTGAGCTGGTTTGAACGTCTGAAATAGAGTATCAGGTATTTTCATTGGGGGATTTATTGATCTTCAGTTTCTGCATGGATTCTGTGTTTTTTTCCGTACAAGTTTCTTTGATGTTGTGATGCATATTTTAACTGCAGTCAACATGTTTGAGTTCTGAAGTTCGCCTAATAAAATTTGGTTTTGACTTCTTGTTTGCATCATTTATTACTCTTTTTTTAATGATTGATAAAGAACACATTTTGTTTATACACACAAAAGTGAAAATCATCCATTAGCTGTTTTATGGGTATTTTATTTAAATCTTTGTTTTGTTATGTCAGTAAATTTTTAGACTTTTCTCAAAGATAATGTTCGCTTGCATCTATTCTCTTTATTGCATAGGCACAATCAGCTATGGTCCCATGCCAGTGTGTACTTGGAATTTTGTCTTCCTTGTTCATGTCAGTTGGCATTCCATCTCAGTGATGATTGGCAGGTCAAGATGTGAATTGACCTCTCTTGTCCATATTAATAGAACTTCATTTTTTGTTCAGGACGGAAATCCTATAGTGTTGCTATGTTTATTGCTAATATTGCAACATTTTGTGGACATTATTTGATCACTTGATAGAATCATTTTGATGGTAATGTCATATTTACCTTTTGGTGTTTGCTTTGGCTTTTGGAGCTTGGGTGGTCGGAGGGGAGGTGTTGGTGGAACAAATGTCGTACATTGGTTGACATTGGATACCTTTCTAGTTAGGTTCTTTCATATACTTTTTGAAAGAAATTAAATGGAGTGAAGCAATTAACCTAAGAGAGCAATATGTCGGGAGAAAAACAATTGCCCATGAGTTGAAGATACCTTTCTAGTTAGGTTCTTTCATATACTTTTTGAAAGAAATTATATGGAGTGAAGCAATTAACCTAAGAGAGCAATATGTTGGGAGAAAAACAATTGCCCATGAGTTGAAGATAACTTAAGAATGTTTTCACATAGGCTATACAGTAGAAATCAAGCAAATTTTAGTTCTATTGACCCAAAAGTGTCCCTGAAATTTCCAATACAAACAACTAATTTTAATTGCATAGTAGATGGCTATATGAATTTTGTCTCTATTTCACTCTCTTCAATGCAAGATTTGCCTCAATCTCATGCACTTGGAAGTCTTCATAGCACATGACGAAACCACCTTAAACGACCTTCTTTTGTCTTATTTCCAATATATATTCCATGCACATTTTGTTGAATGCGTTTATTTTTAATTTTATCCAATCTATATGTCTACTATTTACCATAGTTATTAAAATTAGACCAGATCAGCCGGTCGGACCGGTTTAATCGGGAACCGGCAGTTGATCCGGTCCAGTTAAGTATAAAAACCGGAAGTGGTAAAAAATCGGAATGACCCGGATTGAACCAGAAAATTTACAATTTTAGCCTAATTTTTTTACATTATTTTAGACCTATATTTTTTTAGTAATTTTTAAGTTATGTTTTTGACTTAAAAGTAATTTAAAAATATTAATAATAAAATTTGTTCTATTAAGTATATTTTAATTGGCCAATAATTAGACTATTTTAAGTATAATTATTTTAATAAATTTATTTAATTAAATAATCATAAAAAATTATATTAAATTTAATAGAAGTATATTAATTATTTCATTGAATTTTTTTTTAAATTTTATCATATAAATAAATTTTAATATATCAATTTTATAATAAATTATTATATTACTATTATTAAATTTATTTTTTTATATGCTAATTATTTACTCATTTTATTATTTTTATACGTTTTATTTAATATAGCATTGTCCATATTATGTTATTAAATTTTTCTATAAATAATTTTATTTAAAAAATAAAAAATCCGGTTTTACCGGTTGAACCGCGAATCGGTTGGTCATCCGGTCTGATTCCCAGTCCGGTTATGATAACATTGCTATTTACCTTAGCATCTTTTTTTTTTTTTGCCACATTTAACTTTGTATATTATACTTTTGTTGCTGAACACTCATAACATAGTTGGTCTCATTGCTATCTTATAAAACTTTCTCTTGACTTTATTAAATATCTTTTTGTCACATAAAATACTTGTATCATTTCTTCATTTCAATCATCCTGCTTTGATTTCTAGTTACATACTCATCTATTATTTCATTGTCTTGAAAAATAGAGCCCAAGTACTTAAATAGCTACATTTTGGCATTGTTAGATCTCCTAGTCTCACTTCTCCATTTTTCTTACTTAGGCTAAAATTATGGTGCATATGTTCTGTCTTATTTCTACTTAACTTGAAACCTTTACTCTCAAGAGTATTTCTCCGTACAACCAACTTATGGTTAAATCCCTCTCTCTTCTCGTCAATCAACATAATATTATCTGCAAATAAATATCAAATTTTCAATATGAATAAAAACTTAGTATTTGTAAATTTAAAGTATTAATGTTTTTATTTCGATTGACTTATCTATTTCCTATATGGATGGGTTGTTTTGAGCCAGGGATTTTAGAATATTCTCAATTTTTAAGTCGTGCATGTATATTGCTGCCACCCCTTCCCTTTGCTCTTCTCTTTCTCTCTCATATCTGAGTTTCAACTTTATTTTCAATTAGTGGCATTGCCAATTTACATTTTTGTGTTGAGTAGGTATTTTAGATATTCTCAATTTTCAAGTTGTGCATATATATTGCTGCCACCCCTCCCCCTTGCCTTCCTTCTCTCTCTCTCTCTCTCTCACACACACACACACACACACACACACATATATCAGTTTGACCTATACTATCCAATTCACATTCTTGTATTGTGAATTTGTTTGTTGGTTTGGATTAATTAGGAATTGTTCAAACTTTCCAGCTGTTATCTTCTTGAGGAAACCATCAAGTTGTCTGAAATTGTTTCAATCTGCTGCTTATGTAGGTTTCAATTGATAAGTATCCAACTGATATATGTGTGGTTGTGTTATCCTGGACTTTTATGATTCACATGTATATTTGTCCTATTTTCTGAACTGTGTTCCAAGAGAACAGCAATGAGCATTTACTACTTTGAGGACACTAGCGTATTTACTAATGGTTGGGATGATGGTGCCCTCAAAATCTAAATGACTTAAAGGTATATTTATGATAAGGATCCAAGTCCGTACACTAACATTTGTAAATACTCCTTTCAAGGAGTAAGGCAATGGTTTGGTTTGGAGATACTAGTATGTCTCCAAGTGGTCATGATTCATTATGCTGGGTTTGAACCATTGCCCACATCTCAAGCCTGATTTCTACATGGTTACTGTTTTTGTTCCCCTCCTCCTAAATGATTAATGTCATCTCACTTCCCTGAAGTTCTGAACATGTAATCAATGGGCATATGCTTGCTTAATTGTCTCATACATGGAATCTGTTAATTCAAATTATTTTAAAATTAGATGAGGCTTGAGCTCATCACTTTGCTGTGTTCTATGGAATTGAACTGAGTGATGTGATCTAATGCAGGTCTTTGCGGCGGGATTGTCAACTGCAAATTGAAATAGTGCATAAGGCTCGGCATGTTGGAGCAAAAAGCTAATGTTTCAGATGTTTCTCAACATCTATGTTTGCAAATTTAACAATTTTTCACGAGGGGAAAATTTGAAAGAGAGCTTTTATTTCCCATCAAATTAGAATCAACTTTCACAAGCCCACATGATGAACTACCGGGTTCTAGTTTTTGTTCAACTCGTTGGCCTTTCGCCATTTTAAGATCTCTTTTGAAAATGAAACATGGGCACTAAAATAACATAAAGTTAATAAGTTCAACAACAGATTAGCTGGCTTTCATTCGATGTCAATTGCGATGGTCTTCAATGGGGCTTACCGAAAACTTGATACGTATTTTAATTGGGCGCAAATGGGTTCAATATTAATAAGTGGGGCTCAACAAAGGCCCACAGAAAATTTATAATTGGGCCAATGGAGCCCTAAATCAATTCGAACTGATCAGCTAGGCCCAATCGATTCCCAAACTGTATGTTAACAAGGATACAAACAGGCCAAAATACATCAGTTGAGCCCAAAACGAGGCCCACCTAAGATTTATAATTGGGCCAATGAGGCCCAAAATGTATTTAACTGCGGTACGTGACCGAAAAATATATTGAGCCCGGCCCAATTGAGGCCCACATCGTAGCGGAATTGGGCTTTTTAAGAGTAACACATTGGGAATTGGGCCAAGGAAGCCCAAACTGTATTCAAACTGGGCTTACGTAGAACCAATATTTATCTACTGGGCCCAAATAGTTTTAAAAGTGGCCATGTACAGGCCCAACATTAGCGAATTGGGCCTATGTAGAACCGAAATTTATCGCCCTGAGCCTAATTGAGGCCTAAATAAAATTCAAATTGGGCTTCATTAAGCCCATTATTTCCCAGATAACCCAAATCACGCCCATTACATATTTTGAATGGGGCCACCGTAGCCCAAAATGAATCCAAGTTCTGCCGACGTAGGCCTTACATTTATCCACTAGGGTCCAAACTCTTTAAATTGCCAATATTTATCGCGTTACATTAAATTAAGGCCCTCCGCAGATATAGAATCGGGCCTTAATAGCCCAAACTTGTGCCCCAATAGCGCTTATAATAACACATTACAACATTATATGTTAGATTTGGGCTCACGTAGTCCCTGATTTACATTGGATTCGGAATCATTAATATAAAAATATGGCCCATACAAGAATTTGTCACATTCACGTTAATAGATGGCTTATTGCTCATCTGAACTGGCCTTCCTGCAAACTACCATAATCAAATTTTTTACACAGCCTTCCTTTGTTAATCCATTAAATAAAATATGACTGGAGAACTGGAGATTTTCGTTTTCTTTTTTATCGAGAAAAAAAATTACATGTAAATGCCAATAACAATAAAAGATTTGAGAAGTTTTTAATAAAAAGCTAGGAAAAGCACTATTTAGGCTATAAAAACCAACTTATCACACATCCACAGCCGCGGGTAAAGATTATCAGCAACACATATCTGCAGGAATAAATAAAACATGCAACATTAATTTAAAAAAAATCAACAGATTGAGGTTTCATCCACTAGATATTCTCTCTTCTGAAGACCAGTGCAATCTCATTCTATAGATGCACTGAAATTAATATTATCATATACTAATTTGGAATCATGTTGAAGTGCCACAATGAATAACATAACCGAAATCATTGTAGCCAAGACATTCAGAACAGAAAACAAAGAAATCAAGGGCCTAAACCAAAGTGCCAATTTTCTGGTCACATAACTTCGGATAGAAAGATGACCAACACTAATTCAAAACTATGAATTCTCTGGTAACACAACTAAGGATATAAAGATAAATATATTAATGATAAAGACAATGCAGTGATTACGAGACTTTCACTAGGTTGAATTTGCCCAGCTCACTTTGGGAATCTTTCTAGAAAGGGGCTCTTGATAGCATCCACATTAAAAAAAAAAAAATTGCATTTCAATGCGCTTGCCTTTCAAAGACATAAGTAGAAGAAGAACCTAAAGGTGGGTTTCCCATCAACTTCATGCGCTAAAACAGTGCACTATTGAAGTTTCCAATTCTATTCCCCCAGAGAAAAAAGGATTAGTTATATTTAAAATTATTGTGACTAGAAACTGTTAATACAAAACTTTCCCACATTTAATCCTCAATTCATATTTCCATTTTCCATTTTATTCAATATGGCAGCCAACCATCAAGAACCCAGGTTTCATCTTTGTACTCATCCAAAGCAACCAACACACACACCCCTATCTTTAGGTTAAGAGCATTATCATCTCAAAATTTCAACTGTAGCATTAAGAGAACATGTAAGAGAGGAAAATATGACATGAAGTTGAACTTACCAAATGATAAAAGCTCGTGTTTGAAGCTGATTATATTTCTCTTACATTATAAAACGTTAGCAATTACCTGTAATAGCATGTAAAAAAGATCAGTGTCTGTGAGTTGTATCTTAATAAAGTGAATTGCGTACACTCAAATATACAGTGTAATCTCTTTATTATATACTCTACTGGACCGCCAAAGTTCAATATAGGAAGTTGGTGCCAAAAGTTTTAGCCATGTAGTAATGTTGTAGCCAAAAAATCACAGGGTCAACATAAGATGGTCATCACTAATAGTTACTAGCATTTGAAATCAGTTCAACAACAATATTGTCAAAAATTCAACTAGTTACCCCTTCATATTAAAAACAGTACATACACTTCCTCCATTAGATCCCACATGTAATGCCTTCCAGCTTAAAAAACATTCTACATAAAATGTATTCATTTTAATCTAGGATCCATCAGTATATATACTGACAAGATTCAAATGTTTTCAATTTTGGGACAAACTTATAGTTATTATAGAAAAGCAATAACCTTGCAACTTGTGATGAAATAAGGCAAACTAAACAGAGCAATAGAATAATAAATAGTGGATTCTAGACCAATTTGTAGTTTCTACTTTTTGCTGCTATTATATTCATGTTTGCTACAGAAACAAACCAAAATTCAGCAAATTATTGCCGTTCAAAGAAGGAATTGAAGAAAAAGATACAAAGTTTTACTACAACAAATTGCATTTAATAGTTTCTATGGCTTTAATAAAAAAATTTAAAAACTCAAATAACAGGTGATAAAATAGGGGAGAAAATAGGTATGACAAGATTCACCGTTTCTAAAGGACATGACTAAACTTTTAATTCAAGTCAGTAAAAGTTCATTATCAAGTGCTCACTTGATTCTCCATATTTAATTATCATCACCAGTGCATCAACAATTAGTAACAATCTTAAAGCGTGGAAGAATAGCCATTTTTCTATCAGATGCAAGTACCCTACAACTCATAAAAGAAGAAAAGAGCCAAAATAGAGTTGCACTTGTATATGAGATGAACATCTAAAACTTATCATTTCACTTGAAACAGTGCACTGCAAAATTTTCTCGCATAGAAGGTCATACTAACATACATGCATTTCAATTCCTTAAAAACCACATAAAATATACAACCTTTGGTTAACAACTAATAACAGTGGGTCTTTTGTTCTGACAAATTCAGTGAAAACAATCTTTAAGACCATGACTTACTTCCTTAAGAAAGTATTTGCAATATAAATCTAGCACGTAAACATTTATGTTCTTGCTCTACTTATTATCCACATACAACAGCTTTCAAGAATTGTCCGCATCTTAACTAGCAATCAATGACTTAATGACTATGTACAACAGCTTTCAAGAATTGTCCCTACATTGACTAGCAATCAATGACTATGTAACAGAACTCATTTCACAAAGCAATAACAAAATCAGCCTAGTCATTCCTAAATGAAATGCAAGATAAATAAATGAAATGCGAATAGATGTATATGGAATTCAATGCTGTTGACAAAACAAATGAAATGCAATATAAATAAAGAAACATCAATATTTTGTAAAAGAAGCGACTAATCCATTCACTTTACTGTTGAATCCAAAGGCCGAGATTCCTTGCCTGCAAAAATACGATAAATTATCAATTAAATATTGAATAAGAAACAATTATTACAAATATTCAAGATCTAACGATAAACAAGTGCAGAAAGAGGGCAACAATTGACAGCAAGGTGACAAAATAAATATCTGGATAACATTCAACAAAACCTAAGATCTTGAAACATCTTGTGTATAATTATTAAAAAAAAATGAAATCTAAGATCCGTTCTAAAATCTTGAGCGATTTCTCCCACCAACATCTGTAATGGAATTTCTCGAATAAAAAACGAACGAATTAAGGAAATTCCAATTTTGTGAAAAATAAAAGGTTTATAGAAAGAGGAAGCTATAAATATTCCGAAGAAAAACTATAGCAGTGCTCTTCTGGTGTTTCCTGATCTCTCGCAAGGCATTGTTCCTGGCCTTTTACTTCGCCGGTTGTCGGAGCTAATTTACCAGCCACCTTGGTCACCAGTTGGTAATAGAGGAGCCTTTCCACCGGTAGATTTCCTTGTTGTTTGCTTTGTGCGAGCAATTTGTGAAAACTGATGAGATCGAAAAATGAAAAGAGAGTTTGAGAAATTGGAAATCCTAGAGGAAGAGATCGATGTAGTTTTAGCCAAGGGTTTATTAGGCATTGGTGGTAAATGAAAGCGCAGAGGGGGGAAGTCATTTGTATTTATTTCACTTTTGGTCGGGTGAATTTGAACCGTGGATTTCTAGGCCATCGAACGGTTTAGTAATCTATGTGGTAAATTCACGTGTCTCGCAATCGGCGTGACAGGAAGAAAAATTCGCGTGTCCTGCGCCATGTGAAATGCATAAAACTATCCCAATGAGATTTTTATAGAGTTCATAATTTTGTTGCCAAATTAAAGCTTCCAAAACAAAGTAAGAAATAGTTATTATAAAGTGGTTTTCAGGCTACAAATTCAGCAGTCAGAACCTCAAAATATACATCCAAGCAGGAATTGAATTTAGCATAAAATTTCACTACAGGACTCTCTCCTCTCTTCACCATTCTAAAACAAACACATCTTCCTCTTCTAGGCCATTTTCTTCAACTAATTCAAACCGGTTCCTTATTAGCCTTGGGATTTGCTCTGGACCCTGCATAACATCATTGAACAGAAGACATCTAAATGACAAGAACAAGATAAAGAATTATCCTTGCCAACACATAGTTATTCGAACACTAATTGATGATAGCCTCCTGAACAAGGACATTTCAACAATGGGCAACTTACCCCGCATTTTCAACACAGGTGTTTTCCCCTTCTCAATGAGCTCAAAAATGAAACAATCTCCTTGCTTAAGATCATTAGCAGCACTGAAGGCTTTCCAACCATCTGCAATATAAACTTCACTATTGGAACGTCTATACCATAAGTTTGCTGGCCAATACCTTTCCTTTTGGTCTACAAGAATGATCTTGTAATGCCTATTGCTCATCAAGTGCAGCTTCGCAAATTTCTTAGGAATATACTGCTTGGTAATACAAATAAGAGGATCCAGTAAACCAATCATAATATAATCCGTAAATATATTTCTAAGGCATAGAGCAGGAAGTAACAACCAGTGCATTCCTCCGATAGGCATAGCCTGTAATTTTGGCCATAAAGAAAGGGTGTTGAAGGACAGAACTAGCTTTTGCTTCTGGTTCAGTCATGGGCTGCTTATCCTTTTGGGGTTCCCCAACATCTATGAAACAGCCTCCAAAAACACAATAGCCAGTTTTTTGTTTCAAGTTAAAAATAATGTTTTGCAAACAATAAGTTTGAGAGGATGTTTTACTTGGCATATGAACTGCAGAATTGATCTTGGAACACAGAAAAAAGTATGGTTATCCCGTACAATCAAATCAAACACGCGTAAAACAACAAAAGAAATAAACTTACTGAAGCCAGATTCTTTTGCTGCTGCTACTTGAGGAATTTTCTGCAATTGATCTTCAAATGAAAATGATAATCCATAACTTTCAATAAAATTACTATGTTTAATTGGATTAGAACTCACTGTTAGAGAGTTTTTACAGTACAAAGTCTTAGTATTGGCATGAAGATGAGATTGTTCATGTGATGAAGAACAGGCTTCTGTATTCTGAAACATGAGCTCACTTTTAATTTCAGGATTTTCTTCCAATCCTTCATGACATCGATGATCGTAAATAACATGTAAGTGTACAATCATTGATAAAATGAAAAGAATTTCTCATATATACCAAGCATTGATTGGAACCATTTTTTTTTTTTTTAACTACTCATTTCATCTTTGACGAGGAAAACTTGCTTCAAATTGACTTTTCAACAATGGACAACTTACCACACACTTTCAATACAGGTCTTTCTCCCTTCTCCATGAGCTCAAAAATGAAAGAATCTCCTTGCTTAAGTCCATTAGCAGCGCTGAAGGCTTTCCAGCCATCCGCAATATAAACTTCTCTATCTGGTTCTCTGTACCATAAGTTTGCTGGCCAAGACCTTTCCTTTTGATCTATGAGAATGATCTTGCAATGCCTATTGCTTTGAAAGTGCAGCCTCGCAAACTCTTTAGGAATATACTGCTTCGAAAAACAAATTAGATGATCAATTAAACAATTATAATCTAGTCCATAAATATATTTCAGAAGCATAAAGTATGAAGTAACAACCAGTTTATTATTCCTACAGGCATTGCTTGCCAGTTTTGCCACAAAGAAAGGGTGTTGAAGGACAGAACTAGCCTTTTCTTCTGGTTCAGTCATGGGTTGCTTATTCTCTTTGGGTTTCCCTGAATCACATATATGAAACAACCTTCAAGAATTAAAAAGCCAATGTGTTGTTTCAAGATTCAAGAAAATTGCAAACAATGAATTCGAAAGGATTTTTAGCTTAGCACATGAATTACAGAATCAATCTTGAAATGGGAAAAAAATATGGAGAATGAAATTATACAGACAATCACCCCAAGGACGCAAAAGCAACAAAAGAAACAAACTTACCGGAGCCAGATTCTTTTGCTAATTGTTCAGGAATTTTCTGCAATTGATCTCCATATGAGAATGATAATCCATAATGATTAATAGCAATGCTATGTTGTATTGAGTTAGTACTCACTGGTTGAGAGTCTCTACTGTTGAAAGCCTCAGTATTGGCATAAAGATGAGATTCTTCGTGTGATAAACGATCAGCTTCTGTATAGTGATACATGACTTCCCTCTTAATCTCATGATTTTCTTCCAATCCTTCATGATATCAATGATCATAAATAACATGAAATATACAATATAAAATGACAAAAAAAAAATTCTCATGAGTATTCCATTTCATCTCCGAGGAAGAAAACTTACTTCGAATTTTTAGTACAGGTCTCTTCCCCTTTTCAATAAGCTCAAAAATCAATAGATCTCCAGAATTAAGGTCATGAGCAACACGAAAGCTACTCCAACCACGACCAATATAAACTTGACCATTTGACTCTTTGTAATATAGTTTTGCTGGCCAAGAGCTTCCCTCTTGATTCTTAATAACCACCTGACAACGCATCTTATGAAGACCGTGTTCCCTCGCAAATTGGTTTGGCATATGCTGCTTGAACAAAGAAATTAGAGGGTCTAAAAATTCTGTAATTCATACAAATTTTCACAAGTATAGGAAGTACAGAGAATTTACCACTTTACTTCCTCTAGCACTGTAAGGCGCCAGTTTAATCAAATAGTGAGGATGTTCGATAACAGTGGAACTAGCTTTTGCTTCTAATTTAGTCTTGGCTTGCTGCTTCTTTTTTAACCCTCCTGCATTATAACGGTAATTTTAAAGGGCGTTTTATGATATAAGAATCAATCAAGGAAGAAAACATGTTGCATCAATTACCATAACCAAAAAAAAAAATCATACTTGAGTGAATTTAAAACACAGGTATCTTTTTCTGGTCAAGTTGAAGTTTTTTATTTAGCTTAGATACGAAACATGAAATTAATCTTCAAATGGAGAAGAAAAATGCAAAATTTGAAAATAATAAATCAGACCCAAATGAGTAATTTACCATTAGGAGAATCTGTAGCAGGATCTTGTTCTTGAATATCTATTTTCTCCTCTTTGATAGTAAAAGAAGGATATTCCCTCTCACAAGTAGTAGGGTCAAACACCATAACATCAAAAACCAAACCTCCCTCGTGTCTAAAAACCAAGAAATCTCCGACGTGCAAATCATGATATCGAGCAAACTCTTTCCAACCATTCCCAAACCTTGTGCCATTTATCTTAACAGGCCAAAGCTTCCCACCAGGGCTTCTCAGTGTAGCTTTACTACATTCTTGTCCTTTCAAGTACTTGAAAAAAGAAACAGGAATTGTCTGCAAAAGAAAAAGATAGATTATGATCTTAGAGAACATATGTGAAGAAAGAGTAGTAGGGAATTAATGTCTTACAAGTTCATGCTCAAAACCTGGAAGGAGAGGTTTGAAGAATTGTGGTTTACTGGGTATCATTCTTGGGCTAGACTCGTCTAAATTTCAGTTAATTGTTGAAAGGTGAGACATCGCTACATGCACCAAGCTAGCACAGTGCAAAAAGCAGTGTACAGTATGAGCTTTCCTCTCCATACCAAACAGATATTTTATAAAATCACAGTTCTGCGTCGTTTCTTGCTTTTTATTATTTTTTTTCCAAAGTATTTCTTCTTACTCAAATGTATAAAAAGAAGAGGGAAAAGAAGGAGCTCGAGATTCGAGACATAAGGACAAGATGAATCAGGCCTTTATCAATTTCCAAATATGCCATGGGGGTTGGTGAATTTCCTGTTACATAATTTATGTTCATTGGGCTATTAATCAACTTTCATTTTTAACAGAGGAAAGGAAAATTTAAGCTAACTTAATCGATCCAGAAAAGCATCGAATCATCTTTCATTATTTCGTTTTTCACCTCTGAAAATCGAACTTCCTTTCAAAAATTAAATGATTAAACAAAAAAATCGAAAATTCAAACTGATTAAATCCAATATTCTACTGTTCAATTTAATTGTCCATCATTCGTAAACGTATATGGAAGTGGCCCTCAGGCATTTCATGATAAGCTTGAGCCGACTCTATAGTCTATTGTAGCATATTCCAAAGACTCAAAACATGGATGTTAGGCCTCATTTCATGTTCAATTTCATTGCAAAGTTTGAGCCTACCAATCAGCCCACTAAAACACTCGAATTCGCCTTTATAATCAGCTTAGCCCTCTGATTCTGGTACAAGCATTTTATTTTGCCTCTTTTCTTCTTAAAGATTTAACTAATTTGTGTAATCAACTGGGAAGCTACAATAGGCTGATAAGAAGGTCCAAACTAATCTGAATATACCTGAAATAACGAACAGTGTTACCGCCAATTGCATATTGGTAATCCAGACCCATTAACAGTCAGCCTCAAAATTAACATATAAACGTGATGGGATTTACCACAATCATGTGATTAGAGGTTCATGCGGTACAGTTGCCTCTTGCCGCCATTTTTGTCTAATTAATCTCAAATAGTTAACACAAACCATATAGAGAAAAAGTAATTCACAATTGTATGATTGGCTTAACATCCTCTTCACAATCTTCCAAGAAGCTCCTTTGGCTTTGATCACTGCCCATGCCTGGCATTTGCTTCTTCGTTATTCCTTTTTTAATAGCTTCCAAGACAAATAATCGCGAATTGTTATTTACTTCAATACAAAATGGTCCGTGGCTACGAATTTAAGCAGTAAGATTCCTTAACTGAGAATATAAAGATACTAGCAAGCAGGAATTGCATTTACCATAAAATTTCATTGTAGGCGTTCTTCCTCTCTTCACGGGTTCTAACATTAACACATCTCCCTCTTTTAAGCCATTTTCTTTGACAAGTTCAGACCAGCCGTGTCCAACAGAAAGACGACCATCTTTACCCGGCCTCAATTCCACTAGCCGTGAATTTCCCTTCTCATTTTCAATGATCATTTCGGAACATTTGCTTGCAAGGCCATTCCTCCGTGCGAAGTTTCTTCCAATTTTCTGCGAATTAACTCGAGATAAGAACATAAATTGAGTATTAATTATGAATTGTGATGTATAGAATAATCTAGTACTCACTAGGCTACAGTTACTCATATGAGATGCTTTCAGAGTGACATAAAAAATGTGATGCCTGATTGATGAAACTCCTATATCTTTATGAAGAATCGGATTCTTTTTGGCCTTAAGATTTGCTTTGAACCCTGCATGATATCAATGTTTATGAGCAACATCAAGTTTCTTCCATACAATTCTTCTTTCCTTCAGTGGTGAGCAGTAATTGGTGAAAATGTTGCTGCATATGGACCTTTCAACAATGATAACTTACCAGACATTTTTAATACGGATCTTTTCCTCTTCTCGATGAGCTCGAAAATGAAAGAATCTCCGGGCTTAAGTTCATTAGCAATACAGAAGGCTTTCCAACCATTTCTAATATAAACTTCATAATCCGATCTTTTATACCATAAATTTGCTGGCCAAGACCTTCCGTTTTGGTCTATAAGGATCACCTTGCAACAGCTATTGCTTTGAAAATGCAGCCTTGCAAATTTTGTAGGAATATACTGCTTGGAAATACAAACTAGAGGGTCTATTGAAACAAGTATAAATTAATCTATACATATTTTTCAAAAGCACAGAGTAGGAATTAATAACCAGTTTAGTCCGATAGGCATTGCCTGTCACTTTTGCCACAAAGAATGGATGTTGAAGGACAGAAGAACTAGCTTCGGCATCCAGTACAGTCATGGTTCGCTTGTTCTTTTTAGGCTTCCCTGTATCATTGAAAGACATCTAGAACATGACCTTCAAGAATAAAATAATCAATGGTTTTTGGATGATAGGAAGACATTAAGCAGCTAGACACTCATTTTTAGGAAGACATTAAGCAGCTAGACACTCATTTCACTTCTTTGTGACCTATCTTAGAAAAGGTAAACGGAAATATATATCCTGCGCACACATAACTAATGCTGATATAAATATTCTTTACAAGACACTCAAACATGCATAATACAACAGAAAAAAAAAATGAACTTACTAGAGCTAGATTCTTTTGCTTCTTCTTCAGGAATTTTCTGCCACTGATCTTCATATGAGATTAATTATCCACAATTATATATGATATAATTACGAACTGGGTTGGAACTAACCAGTTGAGAGTATTTATGGTCGATATCCTCAGTTGTGGCATGAGTATGAGGTTGTTCAAGTGATGAAGAACCAGCCTGTGCATTTTGATACATGAGATCTCTCTTAACTTCAGGATTTTCTTCCAATCCTTCATGGCATCAGTAAGTGTACAGTCATTAAAAACAAGATGAAAAAAATATATATATATCTTAATTTCTCATGAGTATTTTACGAAGCATTGATTGGAAAAATTTTCTTTTCCATTTACACTATTCTGTTTCATCTCCTCGAGGAAAACTTACTGCGAATTCTCAGTACAGGTTTGTTCCCGTTTTCAATGAGCTCAACAATCAAATAGTCTCCAGGATTAAGATCATGATAAGCACGAAAATAATTCCAACCGCGTGTTATAAGAACTTGTCCATCTGATTTTCTGTGATATAATTGTGCCGGCCAAGACCTTGCCTTATCATCCTTAAGAATCAACTCGCCAGACCTATCCATTAGACCATGATCTCGTGCAAATTTCATCGGACTAGACTGCTTAAACATTCAATTAGAGGGTTTGACAAGTAATGAATAGATAATGTTCACAAGCATAATAGGCACTGAGTAGTGATTGCTAACCACTCGACTACCATTGGCGCTGTAAGGTGCCAGTTTAATTACATAGCAAGGATGCTCAAGAGAAGAGGAAATAGCTTTTGCTTTTTGCTGCTGCTTTTTGAACTTCGCTGCATTGCAGAAACATAATTTTGACACAGCATTTTGCAATAAACATACCTAACGAGTGGTGAGATAGTCGTCCATAGAATCAATTCGAACTTACATGACACAACAAAAGAAATGAACTTACTTGAGCCAGACTCTTTTGCTACTTCTTCTTCAGTAATTTCCTGCAATTGATCCGTATGAGAATGATAATACAAATGTATAAATGAAGTAATTACAGATTAGGTAGTACTAACGGGTTGAGAATTTTGAAGTTCGAAAGCATGAATATGAGATGGATCAAGCAAGGAAGGACCAGCTTGTGCATTCTGATACATGTTCTCCATCTTAACTTCAGGATTTTCTTTCAGTCCTTCATGACATCATTGATTGTAAGCAACATTTAAGTGTTTGCATTTCCCCTAAATCAAATACAACCTTAATTTTTCATTGATTGGATTTTTATTCTCTTTTCCATTTTTCCAAACCGTTCTGTTTCATCTATGAGGAAGAAAACTTACTACAAATTTTCAGCACGGGTCTCTTCCCCTTTTCGATGAGCTCAACCATCAACGAATCTCCTGGCTTATAGCCACGAGCAACAACAAAGGCATTCCAACCAGCTCCAATATAAACCTGACCATCTGATTTTTTACTATATAATTTTGCTGGCCAAGAACTTCCCTCTTCATCCTGAAGAATCACCTTGCAACGTATCGCAGATAGACCGTGTTCTCTCGCAAATTTCACTGGAATATGCTGCTTGAACATCAAAATTAGAGGGTCTGACAAGAAAAAAATTTTAATGCATATATATATTCACAAGAGTACTAACCACTCTATTGAGTTTGTTAGGTGTCAATTTAATTACGTAATAAGGATGTCCAAGAAGAGAGCAATTAGCTCTTGCTTCTAATCTAGTTGTCGCTTGCTTCTTCTTTTTTACCTTCCCTGAATTAGAGAACGATTGTTATGAAGCAAAATTTTACAATATAAGAGTTAACTATGGGATAAAACAAAAATGATCTTCGAATTATATGTAACATTAGTCAGCTTTTCCGGTGAAGTTAATTTTTTTAATTGGCATATGAAATATGAAATTAATCTTCAAATGGGAAGGAAAAAATTCAGAATTGGAAAATAAAAAATCAGATCAGACCCGAAGGAATACTGAACGGAGAGAAATGAACTTTACTAGTAGGAGAAACTGTTGCTGGATCTTGTTCTTGAATTTCAATTTCTTCCTCGTTGATAGTAAAAGGTGAATATTCCCTCTCACAAGTAGTAGGGTCAAAAACCATAACGTCAAAAACCAAACCTCCTTCGTGTCTAAAAACCAAGAAATCACCAACGTGCAAGTCATGATGTTGAGCAAACTCTTTCCAACCATGCTCAAACCTTTTGCCATTGACCTCGATAGGCCAAAGCTTTCCACCAGGGCTTCTCAGTGTAGCTTTGCTACATTCTTCTCCTTTCAAGTACTTGAAAAAAGAAGCAGGAATGGACTGCAAAAGAGAAAAATAACATTCACATCGCAGTAGGAGGAAATATCTAGGGAGAGGGGGAGAGAGAGAGAGACTTACAAGTTGATGCTCAAAGCCAGGAAGGAGAGGCTTGAAGAAGTGTGGTGTACTGGGAAACATCCTTGGGCTAGACCTAGACATTGCACCCATAAATTTTTTGACTGATTTCTGTTGTTGAAGGTTGAGTTAACAATCACTAAACCTCGTTTGTTTATTTTTGGACAAACTGCAGAACAGAGAGCTTTTGAAGCTGAGACAATGAATTTATCAATTTACATGGAAATATTTTAAGAAGGTTAGTCTGATTGATAGTTTCACTGTTTATAAGTTAAATATAGGCTATGGAATGTGTATGTAGTATACTTCCAAAAGAGTGTGGACCCCTCAGCTCAAAAGATCTTCTTGCTTTTGATGGTGTAAAAAGATGAGAAAGATTCGACACACGATGCAGATTGTGGGCTTAATAGATGTTGTCTGGGTAGTCTGATGAACTATTTGAATGTTAATATGTTGAGATAATTTTCGGATTTTTATTTCTTGGACAGATATATAATAATTTTTTATTGATCAATTAATTATGAATTAGACATTTTTTTATAATTTTGAACATCAATTGCAATTAAAAACAAAATGTTTTTGGGTTTTAAAGTCTCATCGGAATGGTATCTTCGATAAAGAAAATTTTATTTCAGCCTTGGAAGTTTCTGCTTGAAAACAAAATTTATAGAGGATAAGAAACAAGTGGAACGTAATTAAGGAATAATTGGAGTTTCTTCCCGAATGAAGGCCAAAACTTTCTGTTTACTACGTTCCCGATGATGGGCTAAGAAGGCCCAAACTTTATCTTGTATACCTGAAATACCGAACAGTTTTTACCGCCATTCACATAATCGGGTTTTATACCCATAACAGTTAAAATCATCAAGATTAACACAGCAAAACCCCGATAATCATGTGATTAGCGGTCTTTTGTGGTACGGTTGGCCCCATTTTCGCTGACAAATCTCAAGTTTTGAATGCAAAAGTCTACAACACTTTGTCCCACACAAGTCGCAATCTGATTATCCAAATTCAGCGTCAACACCAAGCACACCATTTCTTCTAGTCATGGCCTTGTTCCCTTGCATGCTCTTGCCAGCTGTTTGTTTATGCTTGAATTGCTTATTTATTAGTTTGTTTTGTTTATCAGTTTGTTCTTCCAATCTCAAAACGGAAGTCCACACTATATACGTCACTCCTTGCTCAAGCTCTCACCTTGCACATTCAATTTTCAAATTCGAATTCTGCATCTCTTGATCCACGGAAGAAGGAAAATTTTCTCGATGTTTCACTTCATCATGTAATTGTAATTGGTCATCGTTTTTACAGGTAGTTTTGTTGTTAGTGAATCAGATTTTTTTGATTGTAGATTTGCGTTGAGTTTTCAATTTTCATTTGTGGGGATTCTTTGGTTTCGCAGGATTTTTCTTATGTGATTTTCGGGGAAGTGATTGGAATTCTCCTTGATTCGCGTGATTGTGACTGATTGGGTCTGCTAGGAGACTACTAGTGTTGACTCTTTGATCGAAATTGATTTCTATCTTTGGCCATGGAGAATCGTATTGATGGAGAAACTAGTTCTTTCTTAAGGTAAATTCCTTTTCCATTGATTTGTTGGTGTTCGTTTTTATTTGCATGAAATGTTTTTAACTTGCTGATGAAATGGAAATGTAGTTTATCTGTTGCCTTATCATATGGAATTGCTTCCATGGCGATGGTTTTTATCAATAAGGCAATTCTTATGCAGTATTCTCATTCAATGACACTTCTCACTCTGCAGGTATAAATTTCCGAAATCAAGGCATTTATTCTTGTTCTTGTGCCTTTTTTTGGCGTAAAAGTTTATTAATATATGCGTGTTCTATGTTTGATCCTCATAGCAATTGGCTACTGCTTTGCTTATACACTTTGGGCGGCAAATGGGATGTACAAAAGCCAAGGGGCTAGATATGCAAACAGCTAAGAGGCTTCTCCCTGTTTCACTATTTTATAATGCTAATGTTGCTTTTGCTTTGGCAAGTTTGAAAGGAGTTAATATTCCCATGTATATTGCAATAAAGAGACTTACCCCGCTTGCTGTTCTTGTTGCCGGCTTCTTTTCAGGAAGAGGAAAACCCACAACTCAGGTTTGTGGTGCTTCTTGTCGATTTAGTTTGCAGTTACTCCGTTGCAGTCTGTTTGTACAAGTAGAATGATTTAGTGCTGTTGTGACATGGGTTAAAGCTGCTTCATTTGAATAGATAACTCTAATGATTATTTACTGAATTAAATGATCAGAAATTCACTTCACAAGCCAATTCTATTTGGGTCTGGATATTTTTATATTTGGAGAACCATTTTATATGTACTTGGTTATCACGAGCTCCTTCTTATTTTCTACTAACACTAAAACTACATACCTCTTGGAGTTATTTGGGACCGAATGAGTAGACTTCTGTTTATATAGTGAAAACTTGATATTGCATGCGATCTTCCAATTTAATACTTGAAGAAGCACTTTTGATTACTAATGATCTTGGGTATTTTACGTTCCTTTAAACTATAATATGATTCTTTCCTCTATCAGGTGACTCTTTCTGTACTATTGACTGCTACTGGGGTTCTTATAGCTGCACTTGGAGATTTTTCCTTCGACCTATTTGGATATGGCATGGCCCTTACTTCGGTATTTTTCCAGGTTGAATAGCAGTTAATTGTAACATGGACATGAACAAAAGCCTAATCGTTGTTTTCCCCCTTATAACTGTGGTGCTGTTTCTCAAAATTTAGACGATGTACCTCGTGCTGGTTGAGAAGTCAGGTGCGGAGGATGGACTTTCTTCAGTTGAAATAATGTTCTATAACAGCTTGTTGTCTATACCATTTTTGGCATTTCTCATCATAAGTACTGGAGAATTCCCAAGTTCTTTGTCATTACTGTTTGCTAAGGTCAGAATCTCAAATCCTGCTTGTTTATTTGAATATTTCTCAGTGGCATCAGGATTCAAGATCATGCTGATCATATGAAGCCCATGTAAACAGAAAAGAACTATATTCTTGTGCGGGTGCTTTTTTATAATTGTCGATACAAAATATAGCTGAATTTTTGTTGTTGACACTCCAAACGTAAACCATGATATGCAAAATTCAAAAGTATTGATGCTGTACAGTCAGACATTTACTATCTTCAAGCGCAATAAGAGATTAAATTCGAGAAGTCTTCATATACCAAAATAATATTTTTGTTATTCTAGTATCAACTTGATGTCCTATTAACCAACATGAATCCTGTGATTAATTTCTTCAAATTAATCGGTTATCTTTCCTAATTTTCAGATCGAAGTAGAATGATGTTGATGCGTTCCCTTAATGAAACATTGGTTTGTAGTTCGTTTCAATGATGTTATTCCTGGTCGCTTCGAGGATGGTTTAGTAGTTGCAGGTTTTAATTTTCATCAACATTAATTTTTCACTAAGGTTTTCGAAATAACTTAAATAAATAAACAAGAAGCTTTAGCTTCAGTTTATGGTTTCTTGTAGTTCTACTTTCTGGTACGTCTATATGCATGTCTTCTAGTTGAAGTCACCACATGTTATTTAACATCTGTGAGATACTCCACATATGCCTTCTTGTAGAATTGCGAAAGCAGTATTTGAAGAGTCTGTAAATGCTTTAATATTCTTATCAATCGGATTTTAAAATGGTTCTCCCCCATGGAAAATAAAGAAGAGACTTTTAACTTGAACATTGTTTGAAATTGCAGAGTAATTCTTTGTCATTTTTGGCGATTCTTATCATTTCATTGGTGATGGGGATTGTTCTCAATTACACCATGTTCTTGTGTACAATAGTCAACTCTGCTCTAACAACAACTATCGTGGGTGTCCTCAAAGGGGTTGGTTCTACGGTATGTGCAACATTTCTTCTTATTCTTACAGGAAACAGAAAACGCAGAACTCTAAATGTAATATTTCTGAACCAAGTACAGAAGTTGCTATAGGATTTCAAATTTTTATCTTAGTGAACTCTGCAGTTCAATGGAACCTGTCCTCTAAAGTTTTGATCGTTTAAAATTTTTAAGGGCATAAAGCTGAATTGTTTCTCTTTGATGGTTAGACCCTCGGTTTTGTCTTACTGGGCGGTGTGGAAGTACACGCATTGAATGTGACCGGATTGGTCATCAACACTGCTGGTGGAGTGTGGTATTCCTATGCCAAATATCAGCAAAAGAGGAACAAGGCGCCAAATCCCGAGGCACATCGTAAATGAATTATCGCTGGAGGGTTGCTTGCAGTTATTGTTCATCATCTTAAATTGCTATACCATTTACCATGATTTGATGGCAAGTAATTTTAGGGGAAGATAAGTAATGAAGCAATAGTCAAATAATTTGTTTTCTGTTTTCCTTTCTTCTAGTAGTTGCTACTTAAGTACACAGAAAATTAAGATCGGTCAAATTACAAATTTTTATATATATAAAATTTAATTATTTTATATATTTAGTAATCTATAATTAATATATCACTATAAACCAAGTATCAAATCAATAATCTAATCGGTTGCTTCTATTCTGATGTAACTGCGGCCTATATAATGACACTGGCAACTGTGTTTAACATTGAAAGGTCCATATTGAGTTAGATTTTATTGTGCTTTGTTCAAGCCCAAGTGGGCCTGTTTATATTAAATAGCTACTGAATTCAATCTGAAAAAAAAAAAGAGAAAGAAAAAAAGAAGATTGGTTCTATGTGCGCACTGTGTGTCGGTGCACTTAAATTTTACTTGATAAGAAAAACGAGTTAAATGCTAAAATGAAGTTGTAATAAATAAATATAAAAGTTATTAATATTCAAGCTTGTTCCGATAAAATTGGATTTTTTTTTAATGGATTGATGAATCAGCAATGCTGTTCAGTGTTCAACCAACGGAGAGTAGGTGGGGCGAATGCCCATTGGATGAAAGAGGGTCGAAGGACAAAACGTGGTTTTGCCATTAAAATACTTTTGGTTGGTAGTTATGTTTGAAAATGAAAGCCAGCCATGCCATGGCCGCCGTGTGCAATTGAACGAATGGACAAATAACACTGAGACTTATCCCCGAACCGTTTTCAACTTCAACGCCATAGAAAAATTCTTCTCAATATATATATATATATTTTTTACAACAAGAGTAAAAATTTGGTATTTTAAATAGATAAAAACAGACGCAAACTCCAGCTAAAAATGGCGTATTTCGAATTTTTACATCTGATATTTTCGCAATTAAATTACTACAAAGAATTGCAGTCAGCAAATTCGGAACATGTGCATTTATTAGATTAAAGCATTACCCGTAGGTCCAATGATTAAATTGATAAAATTGATTTGCGAAAGCTCGGTTCTTCTAAAAACATATATAAGTAATGCATGTGCACATGCTTTTCAATAAAAAAAAATGGAAAAAGACTATCCGTTTCCATTGATTAAAAATAAGTCCAAAATAAAATTAATGAATGGCCAATATTAGTCAGTCACCACAACTCACAATCCCCCATTTGCATTCTCTCTATGATACTGAACCGACAAAATAAATATATTTGGTTAATAAGATATAGGCAATTGGGCTGTTGCTGTTATAACTAACGAGATGTTTCCAAAATTTCTAGTGTGCCAAAAAGTTTATTTACTTGATAACCCAGTGGCTATTTCCTCCATTTTTCTTTGTCCTCTAGCCTAAGTTAACCACGTTAATGATGACTTGCTATCTAATTTATATGCCCTAAATTCTATATATTATAATTTATTCTTTATATAAATGTCTTTTCCAAGAAATTTCCCATTCTATATAATTACTTAGATCACTTGTTTTCAATTATGCAACTAAAGAGGCTTATATATTCATTCTGAAAACATCATTTAATTAAGTAAAATGATATTCTATTTGCATCAAAATCAATTAGTTTAGTAAAATAATAACGATACAAATGGCTGTTTCCTCGGAGAATCGGTGTACAGTTATCATAATTTCTCATACCTAACAATAGTGACATGCGTGAGAGAGGGAATTTTGTCTCCAAGTATCTGATTTCTGATTATGAATTGAGATTTTTCTTTTTGTCAGCTTAATTAATTATAAATCGAGTAATATATATTTTATAAATATAGAATTTGTAATAATAATTATATTATTGGCATAACAATAAATTATTAACTCTGAATACACTCGCTCCTAATAAAAATGAGAATAGCATTAACAATTGCCAGCAACAATAATAACCGATATATTCATTTGAAGCTTATGCATTAACATGTTAAAGTATGCTCATCATGACAACCTTTAATGCAGCTTTATCCTTGGGGATAATTGCCTTTCATGATATTTTTTATCTTAGAACTACATTATTAAAGCCGAGGATAGAAATCGAATTGTTAGATTCCAAACCGCAAAAACTATATATGATTCCTTTAAATTATGAATTCAATATAATTGTGTTTTGTAAAAGAAAAACTTTAATGATAAAAAATATCATATATGATTTTTGCTCGTAACATTAAATAATTTGTAGCAGTTAAAACTTGATAGAGAAAGAGACCTATGTGTGGGTAGGTCAAGTTCTCTCCTCACTTCTCCAGCTCACAGTTGCTGAATATAGATGAATCTGGATATGCTTTCAAAAATCTTCAATCACATGCGAAAGGAAGACAGATCTAGAAATAATTGACAACACCCTCTCTAAAAAAAAATCATTATTTTTGACACAAACACGTGTGAAAATGTGCATGTGCATAGAGAGAGGGACATCATATTGGCCACTTGGTGGTTACTAGGTCTATTCATGTTTCGGCATATCTGGTGCGAAACCGTTTGATTCTTGCAGGAGAAACAAAATGTAATAAAAATCTAAGTTCCAATTTTATGTCATTTTATCTATTTACCATAATTAACTGCATTGTTTTAAAATATATATTAAAACAATGAAATTAATTGAAATCATAGTACGTAAAGAATTATATTCTTGTACTGGAACTAAAGCTAGCTACTCGAAAGAATGGCATATTTTTGGTGTGGTTGGCTCGCTAAGCACCCGAAGTAGTCGAATAAAATTATTATAAGTAATTATATGGAAAAGAAGAAAAAGGAAAGAAAAAATGTCAAAATGAGAATAATCCATAGCTTTTTCTGTAAGTAAAGTTTATGAGTTCATATTCAAAATATAAATCGTAAAAGTTTTTAAGCTATATCATCTAATTATAATTTAGATTGTATTAAACAATTCTCAGCTGTCAATTTTAAATTATTGCCAAAAAGTGGCACTGCTTAGCAATTAGAGTACATGCCCTGATCCACAATTCATTCTTTCTTATCTGAATATTTTAAAAGAAATAAAGAAAATCAAAATCAACTTCTTTTTTTTTTTTTTTGGGCTACTTTCCACCTATATCACATATTCCGAAAAAATTTCTTATCAAGAAAGATATTTCCATCCCATCAATATTAATATGATACATCCTACATGCATACATAGAGTCACACCCATATACGTATTCATTTATAATACTCAAATTTCCAAAAACTTGAAGGTAAATTAAGGGAGAAGGTTAATCAGAAGCCCTCCCAAATCAACAAAATCTTTCACTATTCACCTTCTTCCGATATCAGATTTCCTACAGCCCAGATATATCTCTAAACACAACAACTAGAAGAGGTTGAAGGAAACGTGATCATGCAATGGCAAACATTTGTTTCTCATAGCCCAAACGTGATAGCAGATAGCACAGAACAAGATAATATCATCCATGGAACTATACTCGAACAAAGAATGAAGCCACCGTTTGAAATTATTACACTGCAATTTTTAATTAAAGAGAACCTCAATCCAATAAAAAATTTTGAATTAAATTAGTTAACGCAATTCAATTGCTTGTTTGTTTAGTTACATGGTATTTTCTTGAGTTTTATCTTTCTTTTTTGTTTTTGAAATGAAATACCATTTATTTATTATAATGCCAAAGTTCTAATTCTTCATACTTAAGAATTGTTAGCAGCATATTGGAATATGATATCATCAAATGATACCATAACAACTATAAGTGTCCACTGCATTCTTTCTTTTCCTTCTTCCTTTTTTTTTTTAAAAAAATAAAGAGTCCACTATTACTACCTTAGCTATTACATATTATAATTTATATTTTTAGCATTTCTTTTTTTCTTCAAAAATTAAAGGAAATCATAGCCAGAGATGATACGAATGGACTTTCCATCCCATTGCCAGGGTAATTCTGATATTTCATGAAGAGTCATTGGAACTTTCGAAATTGTGAAATTCCGATATTATACTTTTTTTTTTCGTTTTTACTCTTTAAATTTTTCTAAATAAATAAATTTTATCTCTTAAAGTTTAGCAGCAATAACTATTAACCTATTTTCTTGTGGTTTGATTTTTTTTTTCTCTAGATTCTTGTGATTTGATTTCTATTAAAATTTCAATGGTTAAATGTGGACAAAATTATGACAAAAAAGATAGTGAAAGAAGCCAAAGGACATCCTTATTTCATTTTTCACACCACAACCGACACATCCCTGTGAAAAATTAACGGTTACCAATTATAATTCACTAAAAACTATTTGTATTCCAAGTGATTAAAAATTTATATCTTTTTTCATTTGATTATTATACAATTCTCGCCTCATTTTACTGATATAATTTGCAATAAATAAAAAAAGTTTAGTCATGTATGAATATTTAAGAGTATCGTATAATTACAGAATGTTGTTAGAATTTATTTATTTTATTTGTAAATTAATATTTTATGGGCATAGTCCTATATTCATCTTTGTACTAGATTTTGAGCTTGAAATTTAAACCGACAAGTTTTTAGAATAATAAGTATACCTTTGTTTGCATTAGTTTTTTTAATGGCAAGGCATGATTTCGTGATTTTCTATGTTTAAGAACTTATTTATTTTCAAAATCTTCAATATTCTATCTGTATATTAAATATATTTATTAAACTTTCACAAATTACACATTTTTTCTAAAAATAGAAGATTGTATAATAAATTGTAATATATTTTAATTTCAAAAATGTTTATTTTACTTTACCCTTAGGCCTTAGGTGCAGAGCAATTATTTTCTCTTTTTTGCTGTTTGGATTCGAAATATTATTTAATTTTCAATTATACAAAATTTAGTCAACACCGAAGAGACCCTTCTTAACCTATTAAGATTTTCACCGAGCAAGGTGTTTATTTCCCGTAGTCAACTGATGCCTTCCTCTTGGACTGAAGGCTGGCATGGCTAATGTTCGTAACCTTATATGTTAAACTAAAGTTCCAAACTTTTTTTCAAATAATAATAATAATTCATCCTGAAAATGTAATTACATTTCTCTTTATATACATATTAAAAAATTTTAATTAATATATTTTTATTAACATGTCTTGTATTAATAAGAAACATATTCATACATGAAAGATAATAATTTATAATTATTTATTATTAAACATATTAAATAAAAATATATTAAATATTTAATGAATTAATTATAATTTTTTTTAAAAAATTGATATATTTTGATATCAATAAAAAATAAAAGAGATTATATTTTTTAAAATAAAGGGGATAGCGGTAATAATAATACTAATACTAATACTAATATGCTATATTTATAACATCGAAAATCAGCGGTGAAAATTTCTTAAAGTTAAAATAGATGGGAACGGCTGGGCTTTGTTTGTATTAGCTACACATGGTGTTAGGGTCTTCCAGCTGCAGATATGAGATACCTTTCCTCGTTATATTTGCTTTGCCATGTTGGGTCTGTTGGTAGAGACTGTATCTTTGGAAGGACAAAGATCATCTCTGACTCCTTTTTTCCTTTCTTCTTGCTACATTGTCCATAGCATGAGTGGCCTTCAAGTTGAGTTCTTTTCGTTCTTGATTTAAGGGATCTACTTCTTCATAGTTTGTCCTGAAATGGGTATGTCTCACTTCTTGGTTTTGGGATCTGGGTTTTGAAGATTCGTTTAATTTAGTGAAGTTTTTCTGATTCTTGGATTGTAGATAGTTTTTGGCTTCTTCTTATCTGTTCGGAGATAGGGAAAATGGCTCCAAGATTGGATTTTTCAGAGTGGTGGGCTAAGGATAGCAAGAAGGGAACTCCAGTGGTAGTGAAAATGGAGAACCCCAATTATTCTGTTGTTGAAATCAATGGCCCAGATGCTGCATTTCAGCCAGTTGAAAAGAGCAGAGGCAAGAATGCTAAGCAGGTTACGTGGGTTTTGCTTCTTAAAGCTCACAGAGCTGTCGGTTGTGTTGCTTGGTTAGCAACTTTCTTCTGGGCATTGCTTGGAGCCATCAAAAAGAGGTTGATCTTTAGACAAGGAGTTACAGTCGCTAGTGAGAAGTTAGGGAAAGGGAAATTGGTACTTAGAATTATTAGAGTCTTTCTAGTGACTTCTTTGGCAATCTTGGCTTTTGAAGTAGTTGCTTATTTGAAAGGTTGGCATTATTTTGAGAATGCTAATGTTCATATTCCAAGGACTTCGGATTTGCAAGGCTTCCTGCACATGGTTTATGTTGCTTGGTTAACATTTCGGGCCGATTACATTGCACCTCTAATTCTAGCTCTCTCTAAATTTTGCGTTGTTCTCTTCCTTATTCAATCTGCAGACCGCATGATACTTTGCTTAGGTTGCTTTTGGATTAAACTCAAGAAGATTAAACCCAGAATTGAAGGGGATACATTCAAGTCTGTGGAAGCTGAGGCACCCGGCTCTCAGTATCCTATGGTTCTTGTTCAGATTCCAATGTGTAACGAGAGAGAGGTAAAAGATTGATTCTTATTCTCTTTTCTCTTGTTTACTTTTATTGGAATTGAGAGTTAGCATGGATTTAGAGTAATTGCAATTGTTTTTTAATCAGTTTGGAATGACTAGCATATATTAAACTTTGCATAGATTTGAGAAATGAGTATTAGAAGATTATATGTCTGGAGGGCCAAAATGTTTATAGTATTTCATTGTTTTTAATAAGTCTCAAACTAACACGTTCAGGATCTATTTGTAATTTATAATATTATGGTCTGAATAGGTACCACTAAGTAAACTTCTGCAAGAAAAATTGGAAAACTTTCTTGCTTGAATCTCCTTTTTTGGCTCACCAGTGATTGAAAGGTTTTTTATATATATGAACCACCAATTAGTCTTCAAAGTATGTTGTATTGATGTGCTTTCTGCATTTGTTTCTTGCAGGTATATGAGCAATCTCTTTCTGCAGTCTGCCAACTTGATTGGCCAAAGGATTGCTTACTAATTCAAGTTCTTGATGATTCGGATGATGAGACCCTCCAAGCTTTGATTAAGGCAGAGGTTGCTAAATGGAATCAAAAAGGTATTAACATAATTTATCGTCATCGTGTGGTTCGAACTGGTTATAAAGCTGGAAATCTCAAGTCTGCAATGAGCTGTGATTATGTGAAAGAGTACGAATTTGTTGCGATATTTGATGCAGATTTCCAACCTAATCCAGACTACCTCAAGTCAACCGTGCCTCATTTTAAGGTACTCATGATTTATATGTATACCCTTTCTGTCAAAATCCTTTTTTGGAGTTCACTTCTTATAGTTTTCTTATATCTTGTGTTGCAGGATAATCCTGAATTAGGATTGGTTCAGGCAAGATGGGCTTTTGTGAACAAGGATGAAAATTTATTGACTCGTCTTCAAAACATTAATTTGTGTTTTCATTTTGAGGTTGAACAGCAAGTAAATGGAGTATTCCTAAATTTCTTTGGTTTCAATGGAACTGCTGGTGTTTGGAGAATTAAAGCCCTTGAGGAGTCTGGCGGATGGCTTGAAAGGACTACTGTAGAGGACAT
>CANXYI010343210.1:0-10023 GCA_948208565.1 Hura crepitans | reverse complement strand
ACAAGCACGTAGAGGGGATTAAAATATGAATTTTAAAATAAATTGTGTGATTTTTTTAGGTTTGTGCAAATTTTGGTGAATTGCCGAAGTTCTATCGCCAATCAAGTTATTAAAATTTCTCGAAACTTTAGTTCACCTATTTCCCAATGGAATTAGGCCATGAAATTTTGTAGGCATGTAATTGGGATCAAATGAGGATTTGAGGAACAAACAAAACATTTTTTTGATGGCCATATGATTTTTAAAAATTCTCCAAAGTTGGCAGCCCTATCACCGAAATTGAGCTATTTCGGGATGGTTCGAGTGGTCACGGGACCCATCCGTAATAAGCCAGCTATCCTAAGAGCATTGACAAGTGTCCAAGGGGCTGGACAAAGGGCAAACATTCATTAGAGCAACAAGAAAAAGAAAAAGAAAAAAAATTCCTTTTGCTTCTTAGGAAAATTCTAGATGCCTCTTTTCTATTTAATTGGCCATATCTCCTTCATTTCTCTGCCAAAATTCAAGATTCTAATTTCTAAATACAAGTTAGCCTGTTAGTGAACTGTGGGAAAGTGAATTAAAAGGAAAGGAGCTCTCAATTAGGAGAAAAAATTCTCTAAAGTTTCATGGTTTAGGCTGCTTAGAAAAAATCTTGAACGCTATCCCTCACTTTCTCTAGCCATATCTCCCCCATCCCTAAACCAAAATTTGTCTTTTTTATTTCTAAATTTTCTTTTGGATGTTAGGAGATTAAGGGAAAAAGAATTTCAGCAAAAGAAGCTCTTAATTGGGAGAAATAATTCCCTAAAAATTACTGCTTAGAGATAGTCCAAGAGGTGTTTAGGTGAGTTCCATGGCTATTTTTTGTGAATTCCTTAGACTTTGGCTATGATTTGATGGATAGGGATGCCTAACACATGTGTGTGAGGTGATTAAGGCATTTAGAGGCCAAAAGAAGGCTTGAAGAGAGGTGGAAAAGCCACTATAGTGGTTGGACAACAAAGAGTTCTTGAGGATTTAAGGGTCTTCTTGATTGTTAAGTGAATTTAGTTGAAACATACCTTGGATGTTAGAGAAATGTTGGGTTGAAGTCATATGTGTGTGTATGGAAGTGATACTAGCATATGTATGTATGGTCATTTGGGAGTATAATGCATGCTAGAATAGGTAATGGGAGTATATAAAATGATGGGGATGTGTTTTGGATGTGAAAGATATGTGAAAGGATGTGATGCTGCATGGCCGAATGCATGACATGCATGTAACGGCATGTGCATGGGTGCATGGCATGGATACATGGATATTAGGATGATGACATGATGTACGACATGAAAGTGATATAGAATGTGGATCTAGTTACATGGTTATGGGTTAAAAGATGATAAGACATGATATAGGGATAATGTATATGAGATTAACATGTAAGGACATGGCACATAATAAGTAAGAAGTGTAATGCTAAGTGTAAAGTTAGGAATGTAATTGATATGTGTTGCCTAAAAATTGATGTTAGAAATGATGATTAAGTATGATAATATAGAGTTAATGTTTGATGGGGTGGCGTACTTTAAGGTATAATGGTAGGAGGTGAATAAAGGATGGAAAATGACCAAATGAATAGTAGGAAAAGTTACAAAATGAATAGTAACTATGGTGTACAATGACCCATAGCTATTTAGCAAAATAAAAGTGACCCGTAACTATCCCATAATGATGATTAGATGAAATTGCCATATAACTATGTTCTAATGACTTAAAAATAATATAAATAAATGACTAGAAAGAGAAGGACATAATAAGGTGTTGAGATAAGAAGAAAAAGGTTAGAGATAGACTTAACCTTTTAGAAGTGCTGAAGAACAAAATTATGTGACAGGCTAAAATATTAGTAATGCCTAATTCATAAATAGACAAAATGGAATGCATAAATAAATGGTGATTTTATGGGCTATTGGTATAAAGGTGAAGTGTAAATAAGAAAACATTAAATATACTCATATAATGTAGTTGTTACAAAAGAGTATTATGACAATCTGTCGAGGTTAACATCGAGTATTATAAGACATAAGGTACCGATAAAATATTAGATGTAAAAAGATGAAATATCGAACATGAGAAAATAAGTTGTTATTTTATAATAAAGGAAACACATAACATGGCATGAGAGAATAACATTATAAGCTAGATGATAGTAATATAAAATACCTACACTTATACATGAGAAAGAAAAAGTAATGTGCTTTATTAAAGATATCCTAGATAATGAATAAAATAACTATGAAAGTAATTAAAAGGGAATGTGGGGTACTTATTGAGTACACACTAGATAGGTTGACTGGTTAACTAGGGATTAGTAACTACTAGAGGTTGAGTCTGAATAGATTTTAGCCTATGTATGGTAGGTGCAACCACTAAGTATTAATTTGTGCCTACATGCTCTGGGTATTGGGAGGCCTATGGGTTGATCCCTACTATACACTCATGGGCATTAGGAGGTCTATAGACTGATCCTTGCTACCCACTTATGAAAATTGGGAGGTCCCATGAGGCTAATCCCTACTATCCACCAGATATATTGCTTATGATGATTGTTTTGGGATATTAGGAGTCCCACAAGGCTGATCTTTGTTATCCCTTTTGTAGATATTGGGTGGTCTACAGACTAATCCCTGCTATCTGCCTTTTCGATATTATGAGGTTCTTAGGAACTTATCCCTGCTATCATGTGAAGGGTGTGTACAGACACTAAGGCCCAAAATGTGGGCCACTGTACAGCTTGATATTTTATTTGATTCTTGAACTTAGTAGGTGCAGTTACCGAGGCTTAGAATAGGGGCCACTACACACCTTGATTCTTGTTATCTAGTGGTTGGGAGTTCTTCCTAGACCTTAGGGTATAAGTGGAATAATTAAAGAACTTGAATGGATTTAATAATATTAATGAAAGAACCAAATTCTTAACTATCATAATTGAAATGGCCTGTGAGAAAATGTAACTAGAGCAAGAAATGAGCTATAAGAAAAGACTTGAGAAACTTACATAATCTTAGTAGGAATCCAGAAGGAAGTAAAAGACTAGGGGAAATTGTAATGGAAAACAAAAGTATACAGAAGGAAAAGAATTATAGGAAGAGAATAAAATGTGAGGCATTCCTAGATAAACCTAAAAAGAAGTAGCTAATTAAGGTAAAATAAATAGTAACCCCGTATATAAGACAAAAGGGATTAGTTGGATAGACTGGTCAGGAATTGATGAGAATATAGGGATAAACCATGTAAATTAGCTAACTTAAGTATTGGAAGAGTAATTAGTATGGAAGTATGTTAGTATGAATCAAAATTAAGTTGATATGAAATGATAAGTAAAGAGGAAATAACACTAGTAACCCTAGGTTAAGAGTCTAGCGGATGTAATATAAATCAATTAATAAATAGTCATAATAGCAAAACCTTAATAAAGAGATTGAAAGTAATAAATAGATGATGTTAGGATATGCTTGTGTGTATGCTTGTGTTTATGATACATGGTATGTTTGGTTAAATTTACCACTGAGTGCATACTTAACGTGTCGAGTGTCTGATGTGCAGGTGGTAGATTTGGAAGGTATGATGAGAACGACCAGCAATGCAGCTAAAGACTATCCAGGTATGACATTGTCTAATTAGATTATGATGTTTTAGTAGTTAGAGGCACTCATGCATATTATTATGGGTAGTGAAGCAATATGATGTCTAGTCAGCTAGTGTGATAGCCTGTAGTTATATGAAATGAGCTCTTAGCTATAATGACAACCTAGGTTGATATTTGGCAGTAAGATTAGGCAAGTGGGTGTCATATGCCTAAGAGGTTCACCACGGATCATCGAAACCATTAAATAAAATTTCTAGAATGAATAGGAGAAATCTAAGTAGAAGTTAAATGAAAGGCCCCTAGGAAAATTCAAGGATGGGTAACCTCACGGGAAGTGGCACACTGTGCCTATTTTCTTTGAGGATAGGCAAGGGATGTTACATATACTACTTACTTTAAACTATTAGTGGAAATACTTCACAATTATTCAAATACCATCTCCATCAATTCCTACCAATACTTAATCATTACAAGGTTTCTCCTCCTCCTTTACCACTCTGATTTCATACTTTTGCAATTTATCTATTAAGGAACCCCACACTACAACTGAAGGTGAGAATGATAGAGGAGTTGATATCATTAAAGATATAATTCCCACTATTGATTTGAATACCACAATAAAGTATTGATGAAAAATCTCATGTTCTAAGGCTAACTATGAATATGCTACTAGGGGTAGCTTTAGGGAAGGGAAATAATTTCCTTTTTTGCTATACTCATAACACTGCTAGAAATCTAAAATGAGTCTGATGGCACCTTTCTATATCTATTAAATGGCTTTAACTAGATAAGCACAAGCATTAAGATTTAGGTATACTCTTATTTAGAACTAGCATGTATTGACACTATAACACTAGAACTAAAAGACTAGCTCTAATACCACAATTGTAACACCTACTCCTCAGATACTATTAATTATCTAAAAGAAAAGGTATTATAAGTAAGATTATACTTATACCTAATGCTAATGATCCTCTTAAAGGGTTTGAGAAGGAGGCTACTAGTCAAACTCATTTATTATTTTCATTATTCTATAGAAATCTATTTCACTAAAGCATAGTTTAAGACTAAATTTTGGTAGCATAATGGTTGTTCGGATGCCCTGCAAAAAATTCTACTTGTAGAAAATCACTTCCATGACCCTAAAATCAATCTTTCAATCATGACATAAATGATAATAACACAATATGATTGTATAAACACTACACATCACATCTATGAGTGTGTCACTCCTTATGACAACTCAAGGACAAAACTAAAAACTCTTCCTTCAAGGAAGGTATCACTCAAGGCTTCTCTTATCTAGTTTCCCACACATGTCAACCTACTATCATGCAACTATCTTAATTGAACTCATGCACCCCTATGTATCTCAATTTGTATGAGTTTCATGACACATCTAGTCTACTAACTAAAATGCATTTAAACCACCCTAAATACACATGCTTCAGATTACCTTACTTATTTATTATTTGCCTCTGATTTAATATAGTTTATTCATACCATTCTAAACACTAGATACTTTAAATAAAAATCCTATAAGTACAACCAATTCTAATAGACTGGGACCTTGATGCTTATTTTGGTGCTTCTAGTGCAACCAATATTTCAACCGATGTCTTTATATCTTGCAACCTGCACAAGGGAAAACCAATGCACTGAGCAAAATACGCTCAGTGGTACTCTAGTACATTTATGTCTCACACTTTAATAAATCAATTAAAAACCAAATTAATCTATTTAATAAGATGAAGAGAAAGGTATGTTGTTGATGTAACTTACTGTATACATGTACACTGAATTTTAACTAGTAGGTGGATCTTACCCTGTCTCATGTGTAAATTAGTTACATGTGTTTTGCTTACCATGTCATGCATATGAAATAACTGAGCATGGTTAATTTGCTAACCCTATAAACTAAAATATATAAATTTGGTATAATACAAATATAAATCATTATAGAGATGTTATATCCATATTTACATTGTCTTACAGCTTCCTCACATTACTGACTAGATATTGGTGTATTTACTGTTAAAGTCCAATTTATATGTAATACTAGTTATATATGTTTTAAGTTAAATTTATTAGTTTTCATTAAGAATCTAGTATGTTGAGATTGTCTAAAGCCATGGGTAACACTTTCCCATAATGACCCTAATGTATAGTAAGTGGGGGTGATAAAGTTGTAAGCTAAAAAATGGTGACAAAGAGGGTTTTCCCATTACCTTACCACCACTTTATATTGATAAATATCTAATAAGTTGATAAATACTAGTGGCCTTCACCACTATCACTATAAATAACTCATATGGCACTAATGGCGAGCTATAAGCTATTATAGATCTGCCTAATAATCCCTCTCTAGCATGCTAAAGCTACTTTAACCTAGATTATGAAGAGTTTACCCTAGTTTCTCAGTCATGAATTTTTACATTGTTTAAATTTAAGTGCACTAGTGTCTTTGACTCTATTGTATTATAAATTTACACTATATCTGATTCGTTGTATTTAAGTTCAATACTAGCTCTACAACTGATAGTCTAGATATGTTCAAAGAACTATTGTTCTTTGCTAACTATTCTTAAGTAGCTAAAATTGATCCTTAATATTTATATAGATTAAATTAACTGAAAGATTTAAACTGATATATGTGATTATGTGAGAAATTGTAATACAACAAATATGCTAGTTCTATAATCATAATATACATGCTAGTTTTATAAATCAGGCTATAATAGACATGCTAATTTAGTAAATTAGAGTTGTTAATGTCATTATTAACCTATTTAGTATAGTGTCTTATCTGGGATGGTCACTTAACTTATGAAGCTAACTTTTCATTCTTGTAATAGAGTTTATGTAATAATTCCTTAGTTCACTTTTTTTACATTTGTTGTTACTTGAAAATTAGCTAATAAGTGTATTATTTGCAACCACACGAGATATCTTAACCATCTATGCAATTGACAAAATATTAGTTTTATAATTTAATTGCTCGCATACTTAATGAATGCACCATGGAATGAGCATAAGGTCACTGCTTATATATAACTGTTTGAGATATGTGCATGCTTGATATCTAACTTATCTAGTGCATTTATAGGACTAAAGTATGTTTTGTCAGATGTAATGTAAAATATGCTAGTGTGTAGATACTATGATGCATCAGTTTCATTTACCTCATATAACATGTTATCTATGCCTAATTATTAACTACATAAGTATATTTAGTATGTCAAATCAAGGTATGTCGTCTAAATCTATAACATATGCTTGTCATTAAAACCATTTTACATATGCTATCTTTAATTAAATAGTCTTTATGAAACACACACTGCATTTTAATCCTACTGTGCTATTAAATTGCCTCTATTGAATTGTCTATGATTCCTTAAAATGCTATTCTTAAAACTAGATATACCAATTACATTGTAGGTTATGAAACTAGTATTTGGTAAAGCTTCCTTAACTGCTTAAAATTTACCCTTGTTTCTATTTATTGAGTTCTAGGTCCATCCTCTATGTCCTTTTTTGCACTAATAATATGATTCTACTAATGTGACATCAGCTAATGATTAACTTATCCCATGCATATATTGACTTTAATAATACATTTTGATTGCCACACTATGTGTGACTTATGTAGTACAAGATGTTGTTGAATTGACATGACTTATGTCCCAAACTAACCCTTACAAATTGACTAATCATACATGAGGATTAAATATACAAATATGACTAGCACGCTAACTTGATTTTTATTTTTATATGAATGTACATATTTAGCATGTTTGATGTGAGAAACACTACTCATTTCATATGTATCTAATCACGACATATTACTCATACTTAGGTGCTTGTATGTAGGACCATAATGGCTACCATACCTATGGTATGCACTATAAGGTAGTCATGAAAACACTATTATAGGTGAGATGAATACATATAAAGGTACACAAGCTTCATATAATCTTGTGGGTGTATATATTGAACAAGTCGTAAAATTATCTACTAGATGTAACCACAGTTACTTAGCTTTGAAAGATTAATTTTTCAGTTAGTAAGATTAGGGGATAAAGGAGTACATACCTAAGCCTTAATTGAGTTTACTTCTACTTACACCTTTTAGTTACCTAGATCAACATTTGGACCGACTGTATCTTCCTTTTTCATTCCTACAAAACCAACTTTTCTTAGATGCCTTGCATATTTTAGTACTATCATTTTAATATCTAAGAAACATGTTCCCATCACATTTCCCTTTTTAACTCTCCTTTAAAAGATTTTTCATCCATATTTAGATGTTTATTCTATTGAAATTAGCTACTAAAAATAAATAAAAATGGAATTGCAGTAGTCTTTTTATCCCTCCCCTCTTTTTGTAGAAATAGAATAATTCCCTTTTTCCTTTTCACATACCCAAAATTGAAATTTTAGCAGCATTAGTTGCCTTCCTCTATCCAATTCTAACTCCTATTATGCTATTATCATGCATGCAGAACTGTATATATGCATATAACCTAGTTTCCTATTACTTAATTCCATTTTTGATAGAATCTACATTAACTATTTCAATAGAAATTTCTATTTTATTGCTCATTATTTGTAGTTCTCAACTACCTAAATGTGTCAACCCAATTCTACTTCCCCTCATCATCACAGTCCCCTTACTGGATTTTCTCTAATTTTATTACTACAACCACTTAAAAGCTTAATTAAAATAATAGTCATATCACCCACTGTCTGTAGCTAATAATTGCTATTGTAGTTGTAACACTTGACATGCAGTAGCTATGCTATTTTGCTGCAGTAGTAGTATCACTCTAATGTTGCAATTCAATTGTAGCCTTAAGATTCCTTCCTTACCTCTCCTATTCCTTTACTTTGCCTACCTTTCCAGTCTTGATAATATTCATTCCCCTTTCCCTTATGAAAACCCAAAAATGGAGGAAAAATATAAAATTTATAATGAATTGTATTCATGTGTTAACTCTAATGTTTGTCATTATATGATTAGTTTATTTCTTTATTAATTTAATTCATTTCTTCCTTCATTTTATTTTCTCTCTTTTCCCATTCACATATTTTCCAATTTTATGAATATTATGATCATTATATTTATTTAATATACTTCATCTTATTATTCCCTTTTCTAGCCTATGTTGGATAGACATCACTGTTAACACTAGATAACAAGATCATAGTGTGTGGGGAGGCCAACATTTTGGACCTCAACAACTGCACTCGATCATGTTATATCTCATCATAATCATCATAATTGTACGAGGGTTTGAATCCTAAACCTTAGTGGCTACGCTCTATCTTATAGGTTGTGTATGGGCTCGTTTACTAAGCCTCGATGACTACACTATGTCATCAAATCTCAATGTGTGCAGTGGCCATTCATGGACCCTAAGACAGCTGCACCTATCATCAAATCTCATAAATTGCGCACTAGCCCTTTTGGACCTTAAGGTAGTTGCACTCACATAGTATCATAAAAGATCAATATCATCTCATAGTCATCCTCATGGGTTGACGTCTTTTGACACTAAAGTGTCCTACCAACTGCTAACTCCCTAGTTGACCTATTAACCAATCTAGTAGGTTGTCTAAATATATGGGCTAGTATTTGTCATAATTTCATTACTTTCTAAGCATTTCCAATTCATTTAATTTAATCCCAACATACTATTTTGTCATCATAACATTTCATATATTATATTTATACTTAAGGTACACTCTTTTAAGTTCATTATAAATATCACTTTTATATCAATTTCCTATAGTATTCTCATTATTCGTAATGTCCTTTGTCATTATGTCTCATCATTCATCTTTCATGAGTAGGAGTATCCTTCAATTAACCTTTATTTCTAATTTATTATCCTTCATAGGATTAATGTTATTTATCGAATACTTGCCATTTAAATATAAACTCTTAATGTATCCTTAAAGTGCTTAATTCATTAATTACTTAT
This sequence comes from Hura crepitans, assembly GCA_948208565.1. Taxonomy (NCBI): domain Eukaryota; kingdom Viridiplantae; phylum Streptophyta; class Magnoliopsida; order Malpighiales; family Euphorbiaceae; genus Hura; species Hura crepitans. The sequence goes on along the minus strand of CANXYI010343210.1, from coordinate 426 downwards.
TTTTATAAGTGTTCCTTTATCCTTTATGCTTAAATAAATAAATATTTATTTAATATTCTTTAATTATCTAGAATATTATCAACATTTCTATGTTTTATTATCATTAACTAAGAATTATAATTTATAATAATTAAATATGTATATATACTTTATCTCATTAAACCATTTATCCTTTCTCTCTCATAAAATTTATTTCATTCAATTCCATGTTAAAAGATCATTCATATACTTTTTTCTAGATTCAAATTCAAATTACTTTTTATTTTTGTCATTGTATATTTTTCTCTTAGGCATTAGGAATATATTCTACCATTCTCATTTTAACTAATTATTCTCATGTCATTTAAAATAATTAATGTGAGTTAATTATATCATAAAATTAATTTTATAAATTCTCATCGTCTCTATTTAATTGAGACCTAATCA
>CANXYI010343128.1:0-10446 GCA_948208565.1 Hura crepitans | reverse complement strand
GCTACAGTTAGAACCTTTAGATACATAAATTATGGTTAGTTACCTTATAGAGTAACATGTAATAGTGAATAGAGTGTATAAGAATTGTCCTTTAGCTATCCAAAAACACATTTTCCCCCACAAATCTTATTGAACTACCTCTTAATTAATTCGATGTCATACTAGGTATAGACTATTTATCTAGGCACAATGCCATAGTGGACTACAGATAGAAAAGACTCACTCTCTAGACAACAGATGGATAGAAAATTATAGTAGTGGGTGAAAGAATAGACTTCTTGTCCAATATAACCTTTATAGTGATAGCAAGGAGATTGATTCGGAAAGGTTGCTAAACATATCTAGCACATGTAATAGACACTAAATAGATAAAGACCGATGTCAACCAAATACTAGTGGTAGCAAAATTTCTAGATGTGTTCCTAAATGTATTACTAGGTGTAGAGAATATGACATTTTTACTGGGGATGAGAGTGGTTAGTGGAGTCACCACTTGGCCTCTACACCAAGACCTTTGATCTTCTATGCCAAAAAGGTTTAGAATTTAGATCTTATTTATGCCCTAATAATATGCCTTCTTTGTATATTGTAACATTTATTAATCCCATTTTAAGTAAACATGCATTATATTTAAAGTATTTATGTCACCTTTTCATGTATGAGAAGTAAATTAGCAGTATTTAAAGCATATAGAAAGGTATATTGTACATCCAAAAAGTGGGTTATTCATTAGTTGCTATTTGACCTAACAATTACCCATAATTCCATAGGAATTGGGGGTAATTGCCTAACTCCCATCTCTAAGAGCTTGACCTTTATTAAAATACATTTTTAATGTGACTTTTGATTAGAGAAAAGTTAAAACCATTTTATTTAAGAAAACACCGATTAATTAGGTAGAAAACCTTTTGATGTGAAGTTAGGATTTTAGCATGTAAAATAAGTTATTTACTAGCTATACAAACCCAAAATAAGTAATGAAGTAAAAATAGTACAAAACCAAAAGAAATAGTCTATAATATAAAATTGGTCCTATCTATATGATGTCAAGTCTGTACGGACTATATGAAGCTCCGAAAGTGTTCGTGTGGACTATAGCTTATAAGGGTCATTACGTCTATCTGGGCCTCTACTCCAGTGAGAAGGTTACTTGCATACAACTCAAAGGACAAGGTTAACAATACCAGATAAAGATTCATGAGGATTGCCAAAGAGGATAAAAAACATGAATACATATAAAAACTATAAATCAAAGTAATGTCCATGCGGACTATGTTCCTTGTAAGAGGAAGTTTATATAGACTAAACAAAAATTTTAGTACATCAACAATATACATATTATAGGATGTAATATTTACATAACATGATAACATTAAAGGATTATATCAATGTGGTAAACAAGATATATTAGAGCATAATACATAAGATAAATAAGACATTATTATCGACCCTAAGTCCATACGGACTACAAATCATGCATATACCAATAAATTTAGTCTGTGTGAACTTTATCATGCTCATATATAGGTCCGTGCAATTAAGATGAAAATAACAAAATGTTTATAACATGAAAATAATCAATTATACAACATGGAACAACTTAAAATGATGACCTACTCTTATGATTAAGGTGGGGATTCCATAAAATCACCTCACTTATGATCAATCCTTAGAGATCATAGGTCCATGAAAATAGTAAGAATATATACAATGAAAGGCCTCAAATCTTACCCTTGTAAGTGCACTTTAAGCAACAATACAAAAGGTAGAGGTTTAGAAGAGATTGTAATTTAAGTATAGGCTATTAGGACTAGTAGAGCGATTCCACTTTGAAGGTCTCACCTAAACTCATAGACAAAGGGTTTCTTAGCTATTGTGAATTTGCTTCTCAACCTCCTTTCTTTCTCCCCCCCTTAATTTATACCCTAAAGAGGGTATTTATAGGCTTAAGTTTAAGATTTTCGTCCAGAGGTGGTAGAATCCCTCTAAGACTAGGATTTAGTGCTTGAATAGGACTCTCACACTTTTGGAAGTTTTATGTCAGCACGTCTATGTTGACATTTTCAACTAAGTTTGTGTAGACTTAGGCATGGGTTTTCCTACCAGTCCATAGGCTTTGGCTTCCTTCACATGGACCTTAGGCTTTAGGCTCAACTGGTCTAGGCTAGTTAAGGTATGACCCTTATAGCATCAAGTTGGGGTAGACTTATGCCATGTTAGTCTATGCAGACTTGGTTTTTAGGTTGCTTGCTTTATTGCTTGAGCTTGTCTCTAGTTATCATCATAGGTAAAACTTTAGGTGTCTACAGTTGCCCCTATTTTGGTGTGTGCTATGAAAAGCTAAAGTAATAGTGCACATGAAAGTACATACCTAAAGTTTTCTTGTTTTTACCTTTTCACAATCCAGGTCATTATCATCATACTTGTATGATATAGGTTATTTTGTTGCACCTTTATAATCAAACTTTCATTCATACCATTTGATGACTTTATTGTTCGCACCATTCTATAGCTTCATCATTCACACCATTCAGTAGCTTTGTCATTCACACCATTCAGCAGCTTCGTCATTTGCATCATTTAATGACTTTGTCCTTATGTCACTTGCTGTATATATGGTTAATGTGCATGAAAGATGTATGTTCTCATGTAGGAAAATACATTGGTAATTTATAATAATGCATATCTTTTTCATCCAAGGGAAAGTATGATGAGTGAGGCAAGCTTTTCTTGCATAAGAAAATATGTAGACAAAGGATAAATGCTTTTCATGTATAGGAAAATGATACATGCTCTCATGCAAAGGAAGAAATGCATACTTTTCATGCATAAGAAAATGATAGATAAATGATGCGTGAATAAAGGATACATGCTTTTCATGTATAGGAAAACATGTGGATAAATGATATATACTTTTCATGTATAGTAAAACATGGATAAGTGATGTGTGCTTTTCATGCATAGGAAAATATGGATAAGTGATGCATGTTTTTCATACATGGGAAAATATGTAGCCAAATGATGCATCTTTTTATGCATAGGAAAATGATGCATGCTTTCATGCAAAGGAAGATGATGCATGCTTTTCATGCATAGGCAAACATGGATAAATGATGCATGATTTCATGCATAGGGAAAAGATATGGATAAATGGTGCATGCTTTTCATGCACAAGAAAATGATGCATGCTTTTCATGCATAGGAAAACATGGATAAATGATATACGAACAAAGGATGCATGCTTTTCATGCATCGATAGATGATGAGGTGATTCTTATAAAGGAATAAGTTGATTGGATACGTGAAAGCTCCTAATCTTTTCTAGATGAAGGAATATGACAAGGTATGTTTTGACTAAGCATTAAATGATAAATGTGGTGATGCATGTTAGTTTCTAATCTTTTTTAGATGAAGGAATATGGTGAGGTATGCATAATGATACATGTTTTTTTGCTTATTTTCTTGAGGAATTTGAATGAATGGTGGATGTGTGTAAGACATGATAATGATTGAATGAATGAATCATCTTTTATGATGTATGAATGGTGATGGCAGATGAAAGCTGATATATGTTGCATCTTTTGCTATGATGAATTTATGAATGTAAGCAGAATGGCTAATTTTTCCTAAAATGGATGTATGAATGAGTGCGAGTGAGTAAACCTATTATGTGTGATAATGTTTCTAAATGCATGAGTCAATACATGTTTTGTTACTAGGATCATTCTCCTCTCAGACTTATCATAGAAAAAGGTTAGGTTATGGAGTTGTAGGCTAGGTTAGGTTAATAAAGTGTCTCTTAAGGAAAAAGGTCAAGTTATGGTTATGGAAAGGCTATAGAAGGTAGGTAGAAAAGTAAGTAAACAATGGTGAGGACAAGGCTTAGGTGAAAGGTTAATTTGCCATGGAGGGCATTCATGTATATATGGCTTAAGAGTGAACAATTATGATGAGCATGCAAATGTATGTGATTGATAGCATGGTACTTTTGTTATTAGCTGGTCCGAAGATTTTCCAACTAAATATTTTCTCTCTACCTCTAATTATTGCTTAGACCACCCTTTGCAGGTTTTCAATCTAGTGAGGTATGCTATATCTTTTGCATAAGCTGCCCTTTGTGAGTTTTTAACCTAGGGAGCTTTTTTTTTTCATTTATTTTAGCTTATCCATATTTGGTTAAGGTTTAGGATCTAATTGTGTTGTGTTTTATCAATTGACTTTGTACTTACACTTGATATTCTTTGAAACTATTGCCATGGGAGATTGATTTTTTTTCAACTCAATAAGTGATATGCTATAGGTGCTAGCTTCATGCCCTCCAGCATTTTGAATCATTGTGCTTTTATTGAATGTCATTCTTTTGATCTTTTTGAGTACTGCATTGATGATATCCTTGTTATCAGTTAATCATGAAGATTTTTTTACTAACTATTTTCTCTTGAATTTCCCTAACTTTTGTCTAGGCTCATGTTCTTGGTTAATTGACCTAGCGAGAATTAACAAATTTATCATTTTTTTTCTTTTAAAGAAGCATAACCATAGTTGAAAAGAGAATGCTAGTTTTTTTTGAACCTTAAAGGAAATCTTTTTGTGCTTTAGAGTTTAACACCTTCTGACTTTTAGATTTTTGTGTGAGCAAGAACCAAAAAAAGGTTTAATGTGATTGTTGTAAACTTTTAAGCTTTAAAGATATTGATATATAATAAATTTGATGCTTCGAGTATTAGAGCCTATGAAGTTTGGACTTCTTTTAAGATTTTAACAAAAGGCATTCTTTTGTGTTTAGTTGCCCCTAGCTTATTTTCTTTTTTTTTTTATCTCACATCTCATATTCAAGGATATTTCTCATGCTTTACAAGGAAAGATCAAGTTTTAAGCTTCAAAATTGTGTGTAGCGATGGTGAGCCATCATGAAATGTTTATAATATATGTAGATTATGTTGCTTATGTTTATTTCTCTTTTTTTCCTTTTTTAATCCCTCAACTCACTTTCAAGAGTATCATGCTATGCAGTGATTATGGTACACAAAGATGCTTATGAGGAAGACAAAATGATGTTTTATTAAACTTTAATTGTTCCAAAATAAAAAGCAAGAAACAACTAGAAATGAAAACAAAGAACAATCTCCACATTTTCATTGGATCCTTCCATATCCTTGATTGGCGAGATTTAGTAGTTGGTCAAGAATCAGTCCATGAGGTGGTAAACCAAACATCAGAAAGAGGGAACCCCACTTTTTAGAGATTTGGGGGATGTTAATGAGATTCAATAATGGGTGATGTTGAGGATAAGGTATCGTACCATAGTCTATGAAGTCTTAAATGGCTTGATGAAGGGCTTTGTGATTGTTAGTCAAGTGGCCAGTCTTTTGATGATAAGCATAATATAGGTCATGGTGATGGTTAGGTAGAAGTGGGGAAGAATGATGTTCGGGTATTAAAGGTTAGCGGAGGTTCTCTTCTTTCAATTCCTTGAGTATTATGGAAAAAAACTTATTCAAATGGGGAAGTCTATGGGAAATCTTCCTTATCTTAGTTCTTTGGTTATTGCTTGCCCCCATGGTTGAACTTATGCCCGTTGGGTTCTTCAAAGTGTCTTGTTATTGGACTTTCAATTTCTCTCGCATCTTTTCTTCCATGAGTGCTATCATTCTTCATTCTAATATTGCCATTACTTTGTTAAACATGCTTCTAGTCACAAATTGACTTTTGCCTTTGGTTTCAAGTCTAGTGGTCATTTTTGTGGTGAAAAGTGTTGAAAGAAGGAAGGAAAAGAATAAATCTTTTCCTTTAAAGAGCCCTAAGTGAAGGATGATCCTCATAGTTTTCATGATACATTTGTTAATATGATATGATGCTATGCTATGCTTAAATTACATGGATGATTATAAGATTGAATATTACATGATGTGCCTAGACATGATGTGGCTATGTGATGGATGCATGTTACACTTATAATGAAGTTTACATGATAGATGATATATGTCTACCAAATATGAATGCATGTTAAGGTCTGTATGTCATTCTTGTTAATGTGATATAAGGTAGATGGTTAATACATGTACGAATGAATAATGCATGACTAAGCCTAAGTAATATGCATGGAAGCATATGTGCATGATGCATGAGTCTACATGTTGTCACTCCTATAATATCAATGTATGCTTTTTAGTAATGCATGATTCTTAATGATTCTTATTAGTCATTAATCCATCTTTTAGGAGTGAGCTTTGAATGTTAATGTAATCCAAGCTTTTCCCCTTTCTAGATAAAAGTCAAAATGTATTTATACACATGACTGAAAATAAATTTGTTGTTTTAATTTTATTGATTGAAAAGTAATTAAAAAGATTAAAAAAGTTCACAACTAACTAAACTTAAAAAAAAGGAAAAGAAAAGGGGAGCTTCTAAGCTTCTAGATCATGTATCTACTTAGTGTTGATAAGATTTTGGATGGCACGACAAAAGTTCTTACACTCGTCTATTAAGTGCCATGTCTTTTGGTGATAGGCACAATACAACCCTTCTTTTATGAGCTTGTTTAAGCACCAAGACATAGGTCTACCCAATTTAGAGAAGTGTCGTATGTTGATTATGTTAAGATTTGCATCTTGATCGAAGCCATTATTAAATCTTTTATTCTGAGAGGCCACTTCCATATCAATGGCTATATCCTTGAGCCATTCCCATATGGTAATGCCTTTAGTAGAAAGCCCCACTTTTATGTAAGTATTAGCATTCTTGATAAATATTTTAATGTGGCCAATGTCATCGGCTTTATTCCTTATTTTAAGCACCTTGTCCCTTTATCATTCCAAATATTCTGAGAAGGATTCATTAGGTTTTTGGTGCACCAATTTTAAGTCTTTGAGGGTTACCTTGATGGTTGCACTATTAAAGTATTATTTATTAAATGTATAGTCTAAATCTTCCCATTTTACTTTGATCTTTCTTTCCAAGCTATGGTACCAATCCAGGGCTTGCCTTGTTAGAGACATCTAAACAAGCTCACCATTTATGCTTCCGATAGATTAGTCGACCTCATAGCTACCATATATTGTCTCAAGTGAATTCTCGAGTTAGAAGTGCCATCAAATTTACTCAAATTCGACATCTTAAATTTTTAGGGCATGGCATGATCAGGCTGACTGATGTCTTTGCCTCCAGTTACTAGGTGACTCATGGCTTCTAGCTTTTCATTTAGTTCTTTGATTGGATCCTCCTTATCATACTTGGGTGGTGGAACTTTATTATATCTAGGCTTAATAAGGGGTATTTCTTTATTATAAAGTTAGTCATCAGCCATCTTTTTTTTGTTGTTGTCAGCAGCAAAAATTTGACCTTTATCTTACTAGGCATTCATGGTTGATAGTGTATTGGTTATGGTAGCCATTATCCTTTTCTCCATATCCTAGAGGACCTCATTTAACATGGTTTTCATCATTAGCTCATCTCTAGGCATGGTTGTTCTCTTTTGTGGATTGTAAATGGATCAATGGTGGTTATAAGATAGAGGGTTAGTGATGATGCAAGAATTATCTAAAGTGATGCATGATATGTAAAGTGTGTATGAATGACATGCATGGTATGAGGTTACATGATGTATGAACCACATGATACTTTAGTAAGAAGTTAATAGGTTTTTACAAAAGTCTTTATTGTGTAATATATGCTATTGTGAAGTGAACTTAAGTCTTACATGAATGTTTAGATACAAAGTTTGTGATAAAAATAGTGTTATGTATGCATATTAAAGCATGATATAGACATGGTATAAAAAACAAGAAGGATATAAAGTTTATGTTATGTAGTAGGTACATTGTGATGTTATACATGTGTACACAAAAAAGGATACATGTTTCATGTATAAGGACAAACATAAGCAATAAGCCTTCTAGCCTTATTACTCCCACACATGTGGTTTTAGTTATTCTTCCTAGGTGGGCTTACCTAAGCATCATTGGGGGATATGTATAGGTTTAAATATGGGCTTAATTAGGCCTAATGACATCTCATATTTAAGGTGCATACAAATATAATGGCCTATGATATTTAAATCTTATTCAAAGTGAAATTAGGTTGGGCCCATCCCAGCCAAAAGGCATAATAGGCTTGCCCCCACTCCAAACGAGGTTAAACATAATAGGCCCACATAGTAGTCATAATGCAATCATAATTTCTTAGGGTCATTCAACCTAGGGGAAGTTACTAAGCTTAACCATATGGTCTCATAGTTTGGTTAAAAGGCTTATTAGCTCCCATAAGCAAAGGTCCCTTCTAATGGGTCTTTCCAATCAAGGATAATAGCAAATGATTAGTTCATCTTTTCATATACTCAAAGGCACGAGGCTTGTGAGTGATAGATATGCTAGCACTTCTCCATTCTTGAATAAAAAATAGAGTCATGGTTTATAACACCATTTATGGTAGTAGGGACATAGTATAAAGGAGTGCAATGCATGGGATTGATAAAAATTAGAATATTAAATGGCATATTATTTGGGCATTTTTAGATTAAGATTCTTAATCCGTAGTGGAGTCACCACTATAAAGAATATGATATTTTTACAGCGGATAAGAGTGGTTAGTGGAGTCACCACCTGGCCTTTACACCAAGACCTCTAATCTTTTGTACTAGAAAGGTTTGAAATTCAGATTTTATTTATGCCCTAATAATATGCCTTCTTTTTATATTGTAACATTATCAATCCCTTTTCAAGAAAACATGCATTATATTTAAAGTATTTGTCATTTTTTCAAGTATAAGAAGTAAATTAGTAGTATCTAAAGCATATAACAAGGAATATTATACATCCAAAAATTGGGTTATTCATTAGCTGTTATTTGACCTGACAATTACCCGTAATTCCATAAGAATTGGTGGTAATTATCCAACTACCATCTTTAGGAGATTGGCTTTTATTAAAATACATTTTTAATGTGACTTTTGATTAGAGAAAAGTTAAAACCATTTTGTTTAAGAAAACACTGATTAATTAGGTTAAAAACCTTTTGATGTGAAGTTAGGATTTTAGTGTGTAAAACAAGTTATTAACTAGCTATTACAAAACCAAAATAAACAATAAAGTAAAAATAGTACAAAACTAAAAGAAATATTCCATAATATAAAACTAGTCCTATTTGTATGATGTTAGGTCCGTTTAAACTATATAAAGCTCCGAAAAGTGTCCCTGTAGACTACTACTTGTAAGGGTTATTATGTTTATTTAAACCTTTACTCTAGTGAGAAGGTCACTTGCATACAACTCAAAGGAAGAGGATAACAATATCAAATAAAGATTCATAAAGATTGCCAAAGAGGACAGGAAACATGAATACATATGAAATATGTCGGCGCGAACTATATTCCTTGTAAGAGGAAGTCCGTATCGACTAAACAACAATTTTAGTACATTAACAATATACATATTATAGGATGGAATATTTAAATAACATAATAACATCATAGAATTATATCAATGTGGTAAACAAGATACATTAGAGCATAATACATAAGATAAATAAGACACTATTATCGACCTTAAGTTCGTGTAGACTACAAATCATGCAAATACCAATAAATTTAGTCTGTGCAAACTTCATCATGCTCATATATAAGTTTGTGTAATTAAGAAAAAAATAATAGAATGTTTATAACATGAAAACAATCAATTATACATGGAACAACTTAAAATGATGACCTACTCCTTTGATCAAGGTTGGGATTCCATAAAATCACCTCACTTATGATCAATCCTTAGAGATCATAGGTCCATAAAAATAGTAAGAATATATACAATGAAAGGCCTAAGATCTTACCCTTTTAAGTGGACTTCAAGCAAAAATGTAAAAGGTAGTGGTTTTGGAAGAGTAGAATTTGAGTGGAGGTTATTAGGACTAGTGGAGCAATTCCTCTTTAGAGTTCTCACCTAAACTCATAGACAGGGGTTTTTGGCAGCTTAAAAGTGCTTCCTTTGAGCTCTTTTCTTTGCCTTTTTCCACTAATTCATACCCCAAAGAGGGTATTTATAGGCTTAGGATTAAAATATCTCATTTAGAGGTGGTAGAATCCCTCTAGGATTAGGATTCAACTCTTGAATAGGAATCCCATGCTTTTAGAAGTTTTTATATCAGCAATTCCATATGGATTTGTTCAACTAAGTCTTTATTGACTTAGGTATGGCCAGTCTATGGGCTTTGGGCCAGGTTAGATTTAGTCCATGTGGATATGGGCTTTGGCTTATCCATGCGGACCTTAGGCTTTGGGCTCAACTAGTCTAAAATGGCTATAGTGTAGACCTCATAGCAGTAGCCCAAGGGGACTTATGCCATATTAATCCATGCGGACTTAGGTTTCAAGTTGTTTGCCTTGTTACTTGAGCCTATCTCTGGTTATCATCATAGGCCAAACTTTAAATGTCTAAACATACATAGCTAAGACGTTGA
>CANXYI010342985.1:0-12264 GCA_948208565.1 Hura crepitans | reverse complement strand
GTGTATAACATGTGATGATGATATGATGCATAGTTGAGTAGATATGCATGTTATAAGATGATTATTTTTATGTCTTTATTGTTGGATATATACATTAGATGGATGTGTTATAATATAAGCAATGTTATATGTATTAAAATTGTGATAAAATGTATGCCACTTTATGTTGTTATGGCCAGAAGCATATTATAGCCTAAGATTTAATTAGCTTATATGTAATAATGAGTGCGAAGAGTCGTTTTAATGAGGAATGCAAATATGACATGTGAAGTTAGACTTTGAAATGTCAATGTAAATGAGTAATTGATATGTTTAATGATAATGCATGTATTTAAGCATGGTGTATGGTTATTTTTAGGATGTTCATATTTGCGATTAAATTACCTTATGGTGTTTACATGTATACACATACTATACACTGAATATGCCAAAGATAAAAATAAAATGCATTAAAATTGAATGTTTATGTAATAAATAAGAGTTATGAATGCGTATGAGGGCCTAATTAGTGATTTGATTGAATTAGTTTATGTGTGTGTGTGTGTGTGTGTGTGTGTATATATATATATATATATATGTTGCATATTCTTATGTTATGAATATTAAAAGACTATGAGGTGATGTTATAAGAGGATTGTTACAAGATGATACAAATGAGAGGTGTTATGTTTATAATATATGTGTATGCAAATACATTCTGAGTGTTCATGCTAAGTATGTGGTATGTTACATGGGAATGTATAATCATAAATAGGCATGAGTTGTGTTAAGCATAATTGAGTATGTTAAGTTTTTGACATAAGAATGCATATGTATGATATAGGTAGCCTAATGTGTATGATTTTCAATCGACAATGTTAAATCTAGAGATTTACTTAATGAAACATCTTTAGTGTTGGACCAAATTAACTAATGAACTATAATTGGGAATGAAATTTTGACTTTATGAGCATAATAATAGAAATGCAAGAACCTAAGTAAAAAAATGGACATAGATACTTAAAGAAGATACCTGAAATGAAAGATTATAGACTGAGTACATGATAGTGAATTTTTATTAATCAGGAAGTATGCAAGATTTTTTAGTCATTGTCATCCCTTATGGATGTGTTAAGTAGGGAAATGGACCTTTCACCTATTATATGACATGTGGAATGGATATAAGGGTATTAAGCATGACAATGCTATAAAATTCAAGTTATATGCTAGCATGTACGAAGGTATATGCATAAATAAAGGATGTATGTTTCCTTATGCTTAAAGATGACCCTACATGCAATATTGTATGTGGTCTAATATAAAGGATCAGATTATGATTATGCTTGGAGGCATAGTGGCCGAATAGCCTTAATAGGCAAATCAAGCTTATGAATGTTATGTATTAAGGATAAAACGGGTTATGTATGGTCAACTATTTATTAATGGTCATGGGATGTAAATGTGATGATGGTAGTACAATTGTGAGCTTGTTATGGCTATATGTATATAACATGATCATTTAAATGTGGCTATACATGAAAATCGTATGTATAACCATAATTAATAACTGAACGCAACAAGTTATTGGGTATGGTCACTTATTGATCTTACCATATTTAAAAGTCATTTTAAGTTTATTTAAAAATATGAAACTAAAGAGAAATATGTTATATATGAGTAAAACCTAAACTGATATGTTGACCAATCAATTAGGGATAGATAGCAACTGCTAGACACTTTAAGGTCGAGTTTGATTATGGATCAACTTATAGTCTGACCCTAAACTTGTATCTGATGGTATTGGATTTCTACATAGGTGTAGCTGCCGTACAAGTTCTACAGGCCATTACACAAGTCTATATGAATGTAGCTATCGTTCAAGTCCTTTGGGCTAATGCACTGGATCTATACTAGTGCAACAGTCGTTTAAGTCCAAAATATGGACCACTACACAAGATAATCCCATTATCCATAAGATATGTGTTCTTTAATATGGGTATAATAAAATGAATCCAATAAAGATTGAAAATGGCATTATACTTTGTGATATATCTTTATATAAGTATAGGTGCTATTACATAATATATGTGTAGCACATGTATGTTGCTTGCAAGTGTATAATATCTTGATGCTTGATTAATGGCCATCCACAACTATTGATAGGAATGTTTATATTAACACTAGGGTGACTAGTTTCTTTATCATGCATATATTGAAGGATGTTTTGAATAGAGTTCTTATTTAATGATAAAATTAATTGTACATTAGTTCCTAAAGTAAACCGGTAATGCTTGCTTGGTTTTGTATGATGCATTAACATAATAAGTATCTATGAGTCATAATGCCTTAATTTTCTCTAGAAACAATAAAATAAATTGTTCTATTATTTGATATGCAACTATATGATATATAATAATATAAATTTGGATATCTTATTAAGCATACCTTGCTTAGTGTATCAGTGGTTTTGGACTCGCAAGATTAGCATGTATTCTAGAGATGAAAAGCTAGTGATTATAGACATAAAATGTGGAGAAACAAAGAATGTTGTAGCTATAATAAATATCATGTATAACATTTGATGTTTCTATTTTGGTTCCATAAGTTTATGAAGTAATTTGTATATAGAGTTGGTTATTGTCATGTACTAATATAGTAGTTTAGTTTCTTATATAGATGTAATGAGAAATGTATGAACTCCTAAATGTGACTATGATGGTATGATAAGATGTATGATAATGACTATATTTTGGTTTTGATATGAATAATGGTGGCATTATGTTATGGTTTGATGTGATCAGAAAGATCATGAAGTAATAAGGATGTGCCATGATATAATAAAGAAGTGTTTTTCATAGGTTTCAAAAAATTTTGGAAAGTACCCCAGAATGCTATTATGCTGCCAGAATTTTGGTACAAAAGTTTTGAGTCCTTTAACTTGTAAACATATGTAATTATAAAATATTAAAAAAGATTGTCTAGTAAGGGTTAAGAAGATTAGTATGAGAGCTATGATGCACTTTACTCAAGTTTGATTATAGGACTAGGTGAGAGGCATTATAATTTTGGTATTAGTGAATGGTACAAGCTTTCCTAGACCTATAAAGAATATAAAAGGACTAAAGTCATTTTAGGTGTAAGAAGATTTTTAGGAGCCAAGCTAAACTTTTAGCAGACTAAGTTATATCGATAGTGTGAGATTTTGTGATCTTGAGAAAATGTAAATGTAATAGAGTTCAGGTGACGTGGTCTGATTACTTGTATAATGAACAACTTGTTTGTATATATAAAGATGGGATAAAATGCAAATGAAGTGTTATTTGTATGAATAAGAAGTTTACGATACGAATTAATAAAAGGATCTATGTAGATATAAGACTAAAGTACAATTGAAAAGTATTTAGTGAATTTTATATCTAAGAGGAAATCTAAGGATAAAAGTGTTATCTTCTCAAGTGTACCTATCAACTTTCCAAGATTAAAGGCTATTCTTTAAAATGCATGAGGCATTGGGTTGGGGTTATGTATTGCATCGAGTCGTATCATAAGAGCATATGTTATTGTATTGTATCACATTATCATTTGACACATTACATGTGCATAACAACAACATTTACATCATATGCATATGTTTCTACCTAAATTTAGTGGAAGTTGACAAGATACACTTTTATGAGGAAATGATAAAGGAATAGATGAAGTATGTAAGATGAAAGATAGTGTTGATTAAGGATAAATTGGATAAAGAAAGATTAAGCCCAGAACCACAAATGGAGCTGGTTATATAGTGATTTTGATAATGTAAAGTTGTTATGAAGCTCATATATGAATGATGTGTTAAGGAGGATATATAATCAGAGTAGTAGTATGGAAACGTGATAGTTTCATAGTATGAAACATGAATATAAGAGAACTAGTGTGTAAATAACATTATAAGAGTTAATACTAAGATCATAAATGGGTGATTGGTTGTAAATGATTTATAAGTCTAAGTGATATAATAGTGGTGTGATTATTTCATCATGAGGTATATGCTCATACAATGATATAGGACTCATTATTATAAAAGAGGTTAAAGAATTTCTAAGAGGGGAAGTCAAAGGTTATGTAATATAAGAAACAAAGAAGATATAGAGTTAATAATGACATGGGTTCAAATGGAATTTCACGGATGAAATTCTTTGAAGAAGGGAATATTTGTAATGTTTGGAAACTTATGGGTTTAGATACCATGTTGTAAGACCAAAATACATTAATTGTGACACCTCTTACCAAATTCTTGAATAAACCTGACAAGTGATGCACTTCTCGCTAAGTCACTCATCCTAGGATTTCTCCAGAGGTAAACTCTTTAATCACTTAAGAACTGTTCTAGAACTATATCAAGTGATGCTTAGATTTATAGTTTAATCCTTAAACACATTTATATATGGTTTGATAGACTTAAAAAATCTATTTACAGACACTTTACAAGTTACAAAAAATTGGGCAGCACAATGGCTGCTCGAGTGACATATCAAAATTTTATTTTCACTTGTTAAAAGCACTTTTATAGATAATAATTCTACTTAGCCTCCATTTGGACCCTTCTGGTCCCCTAGTTAATATTAGCATAGATCAAACATATATTAGAATCACACATACATAGGGCCTCAAGCCCACAATTATCAAAACCTCAAAAAGCACCTGTTTATATCCAACACATCCAAGTTTCATATACAAAAATAGTAGCTCCTAGGCATGCTAACCTATAATTATAGAATTCACATTAGTGCCATTACTTAAATAAAAATATAACTCTATTTACGCTTCAACACTTATATTGCTACACTGCATGATCACTGATGCTAGTCTGCTTATCCTTGCTACCTGCGCACCACAACATGGGTATACTAAGTATAAAACTCAGTGGTGAATTTAAAACATGCCATATGCATTAACACACACAAACAGCACATAAAACAATGGTTTAGATGTAGTTTACGGGTGATATGCTAGGTGACTAATGCAATTCAAATGACATGCAATGTTTACTTCAAAATTACCAAAATGCCATAATGTTTTATTTATTAAATTTTATCATCATAAGTTTTCATCAATCATTCTAGACTTGTATTTTATCTTACTTTAAATCCATTTTAAAGGCCCAACTAGGTAGATGACAATTACAAACACTAAACTAAGAGGGAACTAAAAAGTGTGTAGTGGCCCACATTTTAGACCTTGATCGATGCACTGACCTGATACAGCCATAGGGATTAGTACACAAGAACAACCCAAAGGGCAAAATAATGAGCAACTAATCATAGAATCAATTTTTAGACCTCTCAATGTCCATTTATCATATCAAATTATTCATCCTAGTCTTACTAGCAGACTAGTGCAATAGCCCCTCCGGGGACTTTCGTTGATGCACCGACATAGTCTAATATACAGACAATAATGCTAGTAATATAATGGTCTACCCCATAGACTAGTGTAGTGGCTTAATTATAAACCTCAACTCCTACACCAACCCAGTCTAATAAATGGATAGTCTAATAGTTGCTAATCCCTAGTTGACTGGTCAACCCATCCAGTGGGTGTCTAACTAATGGGCCATTTGACTTCATTTTAAGTTTATTCCTTTATTGATAATTTTTTTACAATATTCCAAGTTGAAAAATAGATAGTTATAATTTTTATTAGATAGTTGATTTTTGACCTAGACAGTTACAAGTCATTTTTAGCCTTACTAGACAATTACGGGTCAATTTTCTAAAATATTTTGGGGCACTATCTTATGCATAATTAAAGGCATATTAAATCTAGACTAGTCCATTATTTTTGCTCATTTAAACACATGTTAAGCAATCATTTTAAACCTAGTCCCAAAATTCATTTTTACGGGCTAGTTATAGGTCAATTTATAATTTTGCGGTGGCTATTTTAGTTTCATTTTAAGTCCTTTTTAAGCCATTTTTTTATGCCACTTGCACTCATTATCATAAATTTTCATGGGCCTAAAGCCAATCTTAAATGTATATCTCAAATAGCCATAAAAGTTGCTTCTATTCCATGTCATATAAACATTACAAGTTGGACCAATTTAAGGTACTTTTTGCATGCATATTTTAGTCCCTTTAAAAGTCAATTCACTATGCCATTATAAGCCAATTTCAAGTCCCCTTTTAACCATTTTCTAACCTTAAAAGGTATCATAATATCTATGCATTTCATGCCTTTTTACTCATGCATATTCAACTAGGTCAACCTA
This sequence comes from Hura crepitans, assembly GCA_948208565.1. Lineage (NCBI taxonomy): Eukaryota > Viridiplantae > Streptophyta > Magnoliopsida > Malpighiales > Euphorbiaceae > Hura > Hura crepitans. The sequence goes on along the minus strand of CANXYI010342985.1, from coordinate 6,029 downwards.
TATAAACATTGCCAAATCCATGCCAAATGTGTCATGCCATGTTAGACACATATATATGTTATGCCTTACCTCATTTTCATGTCATTTAGCCTTGCATACCTCTTGGCCAATGTCCCAAAATTGCTATACACATGCCTTTAATCACATTCAAGCATACATTTACATATTTTAACATCACCTTTATACAAGTATGGTTGCACACACACAATGTAATTGCCATGAAAACTATGCCATTTTACACCTTAGACATACCTTAGCCACACTTGGTGAACACACACACAAGCCTTATTCACCAATTTCTTCACCTACATCTAAAATGCCATCACATACAAGTAAAATTGCATACAATATGCCAAGCATACATGCCATACACCTAACCTACACATCAAAGCACCTCCCGCCCTAATGAAGGCTCACATCAATACTTATAATTCTCACCATATACACATATAATTCATGTATCTTTCATGTCTTATACTTTAGAAGTCATGCCAAAATCACCTTAACAAGCCATATACACATCACACATAGCCTATATACCTCTCAACCAAATGGGAAACTCACCCTTCCATTAACTCTTTTCATTAACTCACCATTCTAATCAATCATTCTACATATAATTTGCACAAATACAAGCCTAATCCACTATTACATACACTTTGGCCTTAAAATCCATTATTTCCATACAAGACTTCTACACCTATCACACTTGAAATTCTAATGTGAATGTTTTGAATGCCTTAAATTCACATACCTTGCTACTAAAGGAGATGAATTTTTCACTTCAAGCTTGAAAAGGACCTAAGCACACCTCACTTTGCCGTATCTTCTATTCATGCCACTTCACCTTCAAAATTCCTTGAAAAATCACATAAGTCTCTAATTCAAATTCCAAGCTTATAGGTATTCTTAAGATCACCATATCTTCTAGGAAATAAATTAAAAATGATGAAATCACTTATACGTGAAAAGTTAGTTCTTAAGCACCCCTTGTATGAACACTTAAAAGTCCTTGAATTTCTTTGAGCTCTAGGGACTTTTATGGCTCCCAAGACCTTTAGAATTTAATTCACAACATAATTAAATATTTTTAGTGGCAATTAGCAAGAGAAAATCTTGTAAAAAGAAGGAAAAATGGCGGATGTAAAGGGAAAGTGGTGTCAAATGGTAGAGGAAAAATCAGGAAGAAGAAGTGGGGTGGTGAGTGGCATTAGCTATGTGGCCACTTAAGTGTCACAAGGGGGTTTATATAGATGCTGAGGTGGCATAGGTGGGGTCACATAACACTCAAGCATCCCGAAAAAGCTCAATTTTGGTAAAAAATTTGGGGAAATTTTATGAATCACACTGACTTCTAAAAATCATTACATTTATTTTAAAAATCCTCTATCAATCTCATTTAGAGGCTCGTAAAATTTCACAGCTAAATTCCATCAATAGGATGGTTAACCAACCACCTTGATTTATTTGCAAAACATTAAAAATAAGAAAATTTTCAAACGACCTCGGAATTAAAAAATTCTTTCATCTATGGACTCAAGGGAATTTTTACCTTTAGGGTATGGCATTTTTAGGTCTGTCTAGGCATATCTTAGGTTATTCTTAGCCCGACTCCATCTAAGCCTATGGCCTACTAGATTACAACCTAAAATAATTTATTTATTTTGTAAAATATTTAAATTAAGTCAATTTAATCATTTTATGGCCCCTCAAATTTTCATGACCAGTACCCCTGCCTTAAGCCTTGTGAAGGTGATCCGGTACTCTAAGAACACTTTTTGGTCTTAGTGGTACTGTTCACGGAGCCTCAACTTATGAGTGTTAAATTCTTGCCCTCTCAAGAAATTTCATCCTCAAAATTACCTTGAGTGAATAGGTGTGGATACTGAGCCATCATCTATTCTTCAGGCTCTCAAATAACTTCTTTTACATGAGATGCCTTTAGAGGACTTTAAACAAACGAATGGCTTTATTCCTTAACTGCTTCACTCTTTGGCTAGTATCTATATTGGTTTTTCCTTGTAGCTCAAGTCTAGCTATATTTCAACAACTGTTGCTTGAACTATATTGTTAGGATCTTATCTGTATCACTTTAGCATTGAGATATGAAACACATCATGAATCTATGACAACTCAAATGGCAAAGCTAGCCTGTATGCTAGAGGTCCCACTCTTTCTATGATTTCATATGGTCTAATGAATCTAGGGCTCAGCTTCCTTTTTTTTTCCAAATCTAAGAACCTTTTAACATGGAGACACTTTTAAGAATACTTTCTCACCAACAACATATTCAATATCTCTCTATTTTAAATAAACAAAGGATTTTTACCTATTAGCTATATCAGCGACTCATTTGTACCCTGTGCCTCCTTTATCTACTATCTGAAATCTAGTTTAATCTATAACTTAGCCAACACAACATTTTCCTCAGTGTACTACAATCTAGCATTCATAGATCTCAAAGTCACCATGAATTTCCTACTCAAAGCATCCACCACTATATTAGTTTTACTTAGGTGGTATTTTATTAAGCACTCATAATTCTTAATGAACTTTAACCACCTTTCCTACCTTAAGGTCAATTCTTTTTAAGTTAAGAGTTATTTTAAACTTTTGTGGTTAGTGTAGATGTAACATTTCTCACCATACAAGTAGTGCCTCCAAATTTTCAAAGCAAACACAATAGCAACTATCTCCAAGTCATAAGTAGGATAATTCTTCTCATGTGGTTTTAAATGCCTTGAAGCATAGGTTACTACCTTTCCTTCCTACAACAACACATAACCCAAGCCATTAAGTGAGGCATCATTGTACACTACAAAGTCTTTACCCTGTTCAATTCGAATCAGGATAGGAGCTTCTATCAACATCTTTTTTAGCTTCTCAAAATAGGTCTGATATGTGTCATCCAACTCAAATTTCACATTCTTCCTAATCAATCTAGTTAAAGGAACTACAATCAGGGAAAATCCCTTTACAAACCTCCTATAATACCTAGTTAATCCTAGGAAACTCTGTACCTCTATCACATTCCTTAGAGGTTCCCACTCTAATGTTGCCTTAACCTTGCTGGGGTTTACTATTATGCTTTTTGCTGACACTATATCCGAGAAAAGCAATTTCAATTAGCCAAAATTCATGTTTACTCAGTTTGGCATACAACTACTTCTCCCTCAGAGTCTGTAACACAACCTTGAGATATTGCTCATGTTCTTCCCTAGTCTTAGAGTATACCAAAAAATCATTAATAAATACCACAATAAATTAATCCAGGTAGGGTTAAAATATTCTATTCATTAAGTCAATGAAGACTGCTGGGGCATTTATGAGATCAAATGACATCACTAAGAACTCATAGTACTTCTATTTGGTTCTAAATGTATTCTTAGGAATATCAGCTTCCTTGACTCTTAGCTGATGATATCCAGATCTTAAGTCAATCTTGGAAAATACATCCGTAACTCTCAACTAATAAAAAAGGTCATCTATTCTAGCCAAAGGATATTTGTTTTTCACTGTCACCTTAATTAGTTGTCTACAATCAATACACAACTAAAGGGAGCCATCTTTCTTCATTACAAACTACACAGGTGGTCCCCAAGTTGAAACACTAGGTCTGATGAAACCCCTTATTTAAGAGTACCTATAATTGCACCTTCAATTCTTTTAATTTAGTAGGTGCCATTCGATAAGGAGTAATAGAAATAGGAGTTGTACCGAGATACACCTTAATTTCAAAATCAAGCTCTTGACATAGAGCCAAACTTAGCAACTCATTAGGAAACTCGGACACTATAGGAACTTGTTTAAGCATTAGGGTGGAAGCACTAGTTTCAATGACATGTGCTAAGTAAGCTTTGCATCTTTTATGGATGAGTTTCCTTGCTATAATAGTTGAGATGAGGTTATTCACATAGTTTCTCTCACCCATAACTTTCACTGTTTGTCCCTCTATAGTTTGGAGGGCTAGCCTTTTATTTTTATAGTCAAGTATAGCTCGATGTTCAGACAGCTAGTCCATTCATAAAATCCCATCAAACTCGTGGAAAGGTAATTCAATAAAATCCATAAGAAACAGACATTTATGGATCACTAAAGGACACTATTTATATACCTTGTTCACATTCACACTTTGTCCTATAAGATTACTGACTTGTATATCTATGTTCACATGCTCAGATTTTAGTCCTTTATCATGTTCCAAGGTGGTGTATACATATGAATATGTCAATCCTAGGTCTACCAAAGCCAAAACTAGAATATCAAATAAATAAAAAGTACTAGTTATGATATCTAGTATTGCTACCTCTTCTCTAGCTCTAGTTGTATATTGTCTAGTTGGGGCATAGGCTTCTAATCTAGTCTCCTACCTAGGACTTGGTTAATCCCCTCTACTCTATATTTGACCTCTATTCTAAGGTGCAACTGTGGATGCTTGAGTATGAGCACCCGTTGGGCTGCCTCTAAGGACACTCTCTCTAATAGTGGTCCCTAGTAGCAAAAGTAAAACATTATCCCCTTCTAACTGAACAACACTTCCCCCAGTGCCTTTTATGACAAGTATTAAAAGTCGGGGGTCTATTTATGTTACTAGATGAACTAAGTGTACTAGCAACTCTTAGAGGTAATTAAGGTATTATTGTGGAAGCTTGCTTAGATCTCTAAGACTATTTCCATCTTTGTACTGGATACACTAATTGGGATTGAGATGGTGCTTCTCTCTTTCTCTTAGGGTCACTTGGGGTTGCACTAGACTACCCCATAGTAAATTGTCTTTTTCTCTAGAAGAAGTCTCTATTTTCTTATACCATCTCCTCTATGTCATAGTCAGATGCATGAATATAGTAAAGTTTAATACTCTTGGGTTTGTTATCTGTATCCCTAACTCCACATACAACCCTTCCAAAAATCTCTTACACATTTCCTCTATATTAGGAATGAACTCTTCTACATATCTAATTGATTGTGTGAAATCCTTCTCATATTTAGCCACTGTCCTCTTGCCCTATTTCAAATCTAAGACCTTTTACCTTCTCTTATCTTTGTAGGGCTCAAGGATAAACCTTTTTCTAAACTCTGTTAAGAAAAACTCCTAAGTGAGATATGTCACTGCCTTCCTTTTCGTAATAGTATCCCACCAATGGTATACTCCTTCCTGCATGAGAGAAGTTATACACTTCAAACTATCTTCTTCTAAACACTCTGTCTATTATAAAATCTTGAAGGTCCTCTCCAACTAGTACTATGCACATGGTGCATCATCCTCTTTTGTACCCAAATATTCCATAGCTTTTATCTTTTTAATTCTCTCTAATGGTGTCTTTTGTCAGGAATTGGTGGGGGTAGAGGCACTAGAGCTATTAGAGGTGGAACAATAGCTATAGATGTATGTCTCAACAAATTAACTATCTATTGTAATGAAGCTAGAGATGCTTCTACTTATGGTTATGCCTAGGGTTATGGCCTATATGCAGCATCACCAAGCTCAGGATTAGCTACATTATCTACTCCCTGTATTGTAGTCATAGTATAACTGCCTACTTTCTCTGCTCTCTCCTCTAGGGGTGTATCAGCCATCTTGAATTACTATAGAAATTACAAAACTTATTAGCCTCTGTGTAGTGTAGTATAATAGCACAACCAATCCTAGACTTTGGCACTCATGTAAACTACCTAGAAACATTAAACCTATGATTTGATACCACCAAATATGACACCTCCTATCAGATTCTTGAAGAAACTCGATAGGCAATGCATTTCCCACTAGGTTACCCATCCTAGGATTTCTCTAGAGGTAAAATCCTTAACCACTTATGGATTGTCCTAAAACTCTATCAGGTGTTGCTTAGATTTCTAATCTAATCCATAAACATGTTTATATATGGTCTGACAGACATAGAAAACCTATTTATAGACACTTTACAAGTTACAAAAAATTAGGCAACACAATGGATACTCGGATTACATAGCAAAATATTTTTTCACCTATTAAAAGCACTTTTATAAACAATCATCCTAGTTAACCTCCA
>CANXYI010342971.1:0-18745 GCA_948208565.1 Hura crepitans | reverse complement strand
TTAAGCTTCAATGTAGCTATACTTTCTTTATTTGCCCTTATTTCAATAAATAAGTCCATCACATATCTTTCTTATGGCCCTAATCCTATCGTTAATATATTCTAGGAGATGGAACCTTGTTGTGATTCAGCGATAGGTTGTTCTTAGTACTTGGTGAGTTCTTACTAGGATTAGTGAGAGTCCCATTGTCTATTAAGTGTTAAATCATATGGCATAACTGCTTATCATACCCCTTGCCTTAGTGGAATTTGCAATAGGCATTTATATTCTAATTTGGTAGAAGTGGGTATAGTAGTGGTCTCAGAGCCGATGGTGGTAATGAGACCCTTCTTTTTAAGTTTCTCTAAAACTTTAGACAATGGCTTTCCCAAGTTAAGGAATTTGCAATTTCTAATGGTATAAATATCTATGAACTTCTAATTAAATGACTCAAATCCATAATTACTCTTTCGAGTATGTATTTTTTGGTTTTCCACATCCTCTACACTTACAGTGTCTTTATATACTTTTATAGAAGTCTTTAAAGGAAGATATTGAAGCTTATTAGAAATGTATGGAAGTGTATTTTCTACAGCAATTCTCACTTAATCTCTAAGCCACCTTATTCTTCCATCTTAAAAAGAAATCAAAAAAGCTTTTATCATAAGCTCAAGATTATGTAGAGAGAATTCAATATTGGTATTAAAGGCATATTATTTGGTGAATGCCTTATCCAACTTAGTCCAATTCTATATGGTGGCTTCATTAAGCTTATGAAATTACTTTATAGGTGCACCTTCTAGTGATAAAACAAATAGGTTGGTCATTTGTTTTTCACTTAGCTATATAGTGCCTAAAATAGTAGCATATTATCTAACATGCATTTTAGGGTTTCCCTCCTTATTAAAGTTAGATAGCTCAGGCATCTTAAACTTAGTAGGAAGCCCTTCCTCTCTAAATATAGCAAAAGACTTCAAATCCTCTAAAGAAGAAGTTTTATGTTATTGGACTAATTTATTTAGCTCATCTATTTCTTGCCTTACTTCTACATTTTTCTTTTGCCATACAGCCTTAACTTCTTATTACCTCTTTTGATTAACGTAATCTTTTATTTCCTTAAAACTATCACTAGCCTTTACTACCCTTTTCCCTCTATGACAACCCTCACAAAATTTGATACTAGACTCAGATGAAAGGTAGCACAATCAAAATCCAATTATCCATTATTGCCCTTAGAATATACTCAATCAATTTAAGGTTATCATGTTAAAAATCTAGTAGCATAATGGCTATCTGATGACATTATCCCAAAATTAACCTAAAATAAAAGCACTTAATATGCTTTATGTCCTCCAAACTTCATAAACTAAAACTCAAACCTCTATCAACAACCAAACAACCTCAATCAAATAAGCTCATTACATATTATTCTATAACTCAAAACTAATTATCAAATCTACATCTACCATCAACTACTACCATCACAATTATATATTTATCATTATAATCTAAGCAAGCTTTAAAATATTACAAAACCATACTTAATAGATTACAAACCACTACATAACTTAATAGCCTTAATAACACTTATATATACATAAAATATGTGGGCTTTAAATACAAAATCAATGAATTATACATAAATGTTATCTCCAATAGTAACATTCCTTTTTTAAAACTTCACATAGTCTTCACTTGTGAGTAACCAAAATCTTCCACTGCATAACTTTGATACAGGAACCTATCCATCCTAAAATAATTAAGAAGTGCTAAGCAATATTGCTTAGTGGCAAATATAAGTCCAATTAGCAATAATATACCTATATACATATGATGCAAGTATAGTGCATTACATCTATTCATGTGTGAAACATTCCAGACTTTTTTTTTTGAAAAAAATAGAATTATATTTGCTTATAAAGAGTAAGTTTGCACATATATTTGATTGTATTCATTTCATAGATTTCTAAGTATTTGTCATGTGAATATATCTATAGTAATGGATTTAAACATGTATGTATATGTTAATTAGCCCACATAACATATCATTTAACTACACACTAGATATTTCATTTACCTATTTAAACATTATCTATCTCATATATGCTTGTATATCATGCATACATTATCATTTATGTATATCCATTACTTAATGTTCTCATGATCATTAAAATTCATGTTATGTTATTCATATCATTATTAATAAGATCAATCCAATTATCCATTATTGCCCTTACAATCATATCATTATATATGTCATGCCAACTTTGATTATACTAAAATAAGTCTTACTAATATACAAGTTCATTAGGTCTTAACTATTCTTGATTAGTTGCTCATAGTCATTTTAAAACATGAATTTCCTTTAATTTGCTTATATTCTATAGACAATAATCTCGATATTGGATAATAGGATACTGGGCCAAAGAGGCCTCATCCAAACCATATAGGTCTCATCCAAACTAAGAATGTCTCATATAAACCATAGAGGTCTCATCAAATCCGAAGGTCATAACTAAACTAGGAGGTCTCATCAGACCTAAAGGTTATAATTAGACCATAGAGGTCTCATCAAACCCAAAAGTCATAGGTATGGGCCCAAAGGCCATGGTGAGGTACTGTGGTACCTTACCCTAGTTAACTAGTCAACCCATTCAAGCTATGGTTGTCTATACTTATATGAGCCATCACATTTTTTTAATTATGTTTCATTTATATTATTTTTCCATTTTACAATTTACTTGGCCAACAAATGGCTAAAGGAAACTATTATCATTTCTTCATTATGTGTACATCAATATATGTCATATTTACCTTATTGGTTTTTAATACCACCTCTTAGGCCATTTGGCCTTATTTCATCATTTAAATAAAAGTACTCCTCATTATAGGGCCTTTCAGCCATTAAGAATATTCTAAAGTAGTTGATTATTTCTAGTCATTAAGAACTCATAATGAATATGCCTTGAAGTAATTTATGCATCACTTTCCTCATATTATCAAAAATTGGTCTTTTACATATGCTTGTCTCATCACATTCTTAATACGCATGTCCAAATGCTCATATGCATACTTAACATCATAAAAGAATACAATTCAAGCATTGCATACTCACACATGTATAATAATATGATATTTTAAAGTTTCAATCATATTTCACATCATACCTTAACTTTAGATATTTAAGTGCTAATATGCCTTTTTGATATTCCTAGGATGCTTAAAATTACCATTAAAATAGGTTAACCATACTAACACCTACCTAAGTTACTTAAAATATATCTTTAATGATTTTTAACTCAATATGGCAATTTTGAGCATGTTCAATCTATTTAACCATCATCATGTAAAGTTTTTACTTTTTTAACTTGTTAAGTTATGCTTATCTCATGACATAATTACATTATAGCATAAAATATACCGCATACCTAGATAAAAATTTCAATCTCTTATGGAACATTAAACTATCTAGCTTAAATACGCATTCAATCATGTTCCATTAGACAACTATTTTTATTCATAAATAACACATACCTAAACATATACATATACACTTTATGTTTATAATCATCATAGGTTTCAACCAAACATAATTAACATGCATTAATTTACATTAGACTTCTTTAACATGCTTAAGAGATATCACTTAGACTAGTAACATCACTCATCATAATTACATATACATATCACTTATTTCCATCACTTACATATAAAGTTTAATGCTTTAATAATGATTTTACTACCCTTGCACATACATGTTGCATTATTAAGTATTATAAAGTGATCACTTTTGACCTTTAACTTCTACAAGTATACATATTTAGACAATATGATAACACACTTCTTACATATCCATTTTGTGCAACTTATTTCTTATTTACCTACATTTCATGTTTTGATATCAATACATATAACATATATGCACAAATGAACATTTAAGGCCACTAACACCCACTATTTCAGTCAACACAAGCCTTTATTCTACAGTTACATTTTCATTCTCATTTACATACACTTATTTAAGTTTTAAGCATTTGCATCCTTTTTATCATAACATATACATAAAAGATCCTCATTTTCATATATACATGTATTTTTGCCCTATCATACATTCAGTAACCACCTATTCCCTCTTTATGTCTCATGCATAACTTCTCTCAAAACCATCCATAATTGTTAACACACATCAAAGTTACATAATTGCATTATCATTCTTATATGCTAGTCCATTCAATTATTTACATGTATGCATATTCATATTTTTAGCTTTATACTATCATGCACCCTCACATTTTTTTGTTCTATGCCAATTTAATTCTAAATTCCCATGTAGATACATGTTTATCTCATTTTACATGTACAACCATTTTAGCTTAACTTGCAAATTACTCAAGTTTACGTAAGTGTTCTACATGCATACTTAAAATCACCATTTACATACTAGCATATCTTCAAACATCTTAGATATACTTAAAACACTCTAATCATATACATGTACATTTCTGCAACACAAAAATTCAACAACACATGTTGGTTTCCAAACATCATTACCATATTAATTCATATTCATATAATAATTTTGGTAATTACTTACATGTTTTATATAATTAAACCAAATAATATACATGCAGTAAAAGTTCACTTAACACTTTAACATTTACAAGTAGCTATTTAGATTTGAATTCACTACATAAAATGCCAATTTACATGTACTTATATAAATCATACATGAAACTAAAATTCAAAAATATCAAACATTGGATATACTTACCTTTAAGCTCAAAAATGCAATCAATTCATCAAATTCTTCTCTTCCTTTTTCCCCTTGCATTTTCGATTCTTCCTTAATAACCTGTAATTTTCAAAATCCCTTCAAAATCCACTCAAATTTTATTTACTCACATAAAACATCAAAAAAACCCTTAACCTATCTATTGAAACCTTTAGAATGTCTAAAAATCATTAAAACCCAAAATTATAGCACTTACCTAAATATGTCACTTTTCCTCCATTTTTTTGTTTCTTTTAAAATTCTCTAATATTCAGCCTCCATTCATGATTAACTCCTTGATAATGTTTTAGAAAGAAAAATAACTTATGCTAGGGATGATGATTGTCGGGAAAAGAGGAAAAACTAAAAAAAAGCTTAGTCTCTTCCATGGCCGATGAACCAAAAGAAAGGAAGAAGAAAAAATGGATTGTTGTATTTTTAGGTTATATCAATAGCCACAATTAGAGTTTTATACCCCTTTAATCTAAGGGTCAAAATTATAATTCTTAAATCTAATGGCCCAAATAATTCAAGCCCTAAAAATCCTTTCTCTTTCTTTTGATCACCTTTAAATTTTGTTCTTAAAATTTCATTATCCTAATATATGTCTTATAATCCCAAATAATTATACATATCTTTTTCTGAGGGTTCCGAACAAACCATAATCAAATACCCTAAAAAATCAACATAAAACAACATTTTTTATCTCGATTTTTGTAATAAATTCTTTTAATATCAAAAAATTCTAATTCAACTTCCATTAAACCATTTAGAGTATTTAAGTATTAAGACATGGCATTTTTGGGTCATTTTGAGTAAAAACACTGAATCTTTTGCTTCAACCCTAAATGGACTATTATTCACAAGACACTATAGTGAAACTTCTTTTCCTTATTTAACTAACTTAATAATCTTATTTTAAATCCAAATTTTATCTATAATTATTTTACAATATTCACTTCCCTTTTATTTAATTAGAAATTTTTAGACCTCAAAAAAACTATTCACATCTTAGGAAACACTATTCATAAATTCTAGGATTTTTAAGATGTTACACTATTTTACTAGCTCCACCCTTACCTATACCTAAGTTGCCTTCATTGGTAGCAAATCAAGAATTCTTTCTTTCATTTAGTGCTTTGGTATAAGCCTCTAGGATCTTAGCTAGGAATTACTTTAGCTCTTCATTGATTGACATTGAGACACCCCGATTATTGACCAGTCACCAAACCTAACTAGGGAGTGTGCACACAAACACATTATCCAAACTCAACAACTCTTAACTATAAACTTTATGTTTGAAAACATCTTTTACCTATATTTATAACTTAAGAAAATACGAGTTATCAAAAATATTTTTCCAAAACATAGTTACAATTCACTTTTAGGAATCCTCATGTCAAAAATTTGATAGCATAACAGCTATACTAAGCACTATCACAAAAATGAATAGTAACTTCCATATTAAAACAACACTTCTATAATCTTTTCCAATTATTTTCCTAACTTCTGTGATCCTCTGATCAATCTAACATCATGCTGTAACATAAATATGTCAATCTTAATATCAAGAAGAGATATCATGTAACATAAATAATTTAAAATCATCATTGGAATACTTTATAGACCATAAAAATCAAAATGACTACATCAAATACAAATTAGTCCCATTTCCCCATATATACATCACATGAGTGCTTTTCTTATATATCACATAATTCTAAATACAAAAATTAAAATAATACCAAAAAAAGCAATTTTCTCTTATTAATCTTAAAGTCCAAAACCTTGTGCTCAAACTGTCTCTTTACCTATGTATCACAAAACAGATGATATGCTAAGTAATAACATAGTGGTGTAATCGAATTAAGTTGTGCATTTATGCCTTTATATCAACATACAGAATGTAAAAGAACATAAGCATTCACAACATTATATTATATGCTATAGTAGCCATCACATGCATTATTACACATATATAACATAAACATGCTCAAAACTTATGACAAATCATGCATTATGTATAAGGTCATCCCAAATTTATAAAAACAGATATTAAGTGATTACATCCAATGTACTTATTTTATAATACCCATTTTAGAGTAAAATGAATATCCTATAGATAATGGGATCATGGTGTATAGTGGCCCTTATTATGGACCTTATGGCTACTACACCAGTATGAGTGTGCAATGGTCCTCTTAGACCTTACCAGCTGATGAACTAATATAGGGTTATGTGCAATGGCCCTATTTAACCTTAATAGTGGTTGCACCTGTATAGATCTAAAGATTAAATGTATAAGCCTATAGGTCAAATATTTAGTAGACCTATGAGCAAAATGCATCAAGGTACCGAGGTACCTCAGCGACTGCTAACTCATTAGTTGACCGGTTAATCTATCAATACTAGATTATTTCTCATATGGGTTATTAACAGTTCATATTTAGTTCCACCATCTCATTTAAGTGTAAAATATTTTCTAGTTGCTTTGGTTTAGCCAACAAATGACTAAATTGGTAAAATTATGTTATTAGTCTTATTTTGCCATTCAAGCATATTAGGTAATGCAATTTACCACACTTTGAGTCTATGTATATATACACATACATCATGTATTAATAGCATTCCATTTACTCTTATAAGTGTCATTTAATCCATTATGTCATGAAATTTCCATATTCATCCACATAATTGCATATGCTCATTCAATGTGGATTATGCTCAATTTTTATCATAAAATGCATCAAGGCATTACATGATTGTGTAGTTACTTATATCGGCACATAATATGTTCCAAATGTATTATTGCCACATATATAACCATTCGTTTATGATATCTTACATATACTCAATATCCAACATAATAACTTTGCATTATGCCTTATTTTACCACATAAATGTTGTTAAGTTATGTGACATTCATCATTCAATCCATGCCTCTAAGTATCACACACTCTTACAAGCATGCTAACATTCAACTATTTGGCATACATGTATTTCTCATGCATTGTCTCACTTTAGGCACCATTTTTTATCATGTTCATATAGATTATCATTTTGTATTCATGTATTTCCTTGTCAAGCAATAATTCAAGGTTACATATCCATTTATATGTCATTAGGCCATTTGGCCAAATCATTATAAAATGAATCATACATGTATTCATCCACAACATACATCATATTTCACGTGCTCATGCTTATTGCCATCATTACCTTCGTACATTTCCCTTAATGTGCCTATAATCAAGCATATGTACACACATGCCTACTAATAGGCCTTTCAGCCACCAAGTTCTTATACCTCATTATCCATTATAAACATCATCTTACATAACTCATCTTAGGCTTATTCATTTATTCATGTATATCCACACATAAACATACAACATAGATATAATTCATTAACATGCTTAGTACATTAATTACTCACATTCATGCATAGTTAAATAATGTACATTCTCTATGTACATCAACCATTATATATATCTATACACATATCCACCATTTCAATAACATCAATACTTATCACAAATACCAATTTACTTGATTAAATCCATTAATTCCCTTAATTAGGCATTTTCTATACAATTACACATTTTCACATTATAATGCACAAATTGGAATCATAAGCATAATATTACTTCCTCATCATTTCATACATAACTCAAGCATCTTAAATACATTATCATATATCTCATTAATCATATAACACAATTAATGCCATTAATTATAGATACTTAGGCATCTAACACATAATTACTCATATAGGCATATTATGTAAATTAGAGCATTTCATCAATTTAGCATGATTAAATTCAATTATACATATCGAAAGGGTTGTAATACACTTCCAAGGACTATTTATGCCTTTGTTTTCCCTTTATCTCATGATTTGTCAATTTTCTCAACAACGAGTTACAGATTCATTTCATTAAAATCCATAACAAATCATACGAACATGAAAATTGAAGACCGAAAACATAAAAGGACTCTTAGGCACCTAAGGAACATAGAAAAAATATTAGGTTTCAAAAATTCTTACCCAAACCAAAATTAGTCACTATTCACCAAGCCTAAAATCGAGCAAAATCCTTTAGTTTTCATTAAAATTTCTACTTGAAATGACATCTAAAGGTCGTAGGGGTATTTTTCTTTTGATTAAATGGAAGAAATTGAGGCTAAATAAAGGAATTGAAAATCAAAAATAGAGGATTAATCCCTCTATGTCGTCAGCTTGAGATGAGAGGGAGAGGGAAGAGTTTTTTGTGATTTTGACCAAAAAAAATAAAAAATAAAAAGTTTGACGATATTTATACTTTTTGAAAAAATCATTTTATTTTTTTATTTTTCTATTCTATTTTCCTCTTATTTTTCCTTATCTTTAACCTCAATTTAATCTCAATTAACATGCAAAAATTAAATTAATTTGGGCCTCACAAACCTCTAAAATTAAAGTTTAAAAAATGAGAAAAATCAAATTAAATTGCCACTTTTTATATTACTCGATTTTAGTAAAAATACTTTTTAATATCTAAAAATTCCAATTCTATCACCAACATGCTAGTTAGAATTTTTTGAGTATCAGGTTGTATAAATCCTATAATTTTTTGAACAACTTTTAATTATTTTACGATTCAGCTAAAACTAGGTCACTATTCACATGACACTGCCGTAAAATGTAACTGTCATTTTTAACTACCAAAATGACCTCATTTATACTTCAAATTTCACCCATAATTATGTTTTAATTAATACTTCCATTAAGTAAAATTAGTGCCTCAGCCTTAGGAAACACTATTCATATCTCGGGAAGTACTATTCATAACACTAAGATATTTTAGGCATTACATTTCTTCCCATCTTAAAAGAAATGTCATCCTTGATGTTACCTAGCTCAAATGACCATGGATATTTCTCTCTCATCTAAGCTTCCATTTCCCATGTAGCTTCTTCCATCCCATAGTGCTTCTAGAGAACTTTCACTAAAGGTACTATTTTGTTCCGAAGCTCTTTCACCTTTCTATCCAAAATCCTTACAAGTTATTCTTCATAAGATAGGCTTGGGTTAACCTTAACCTCCTCCATTAACAATACATGTGTCAGATTTTATCTGTATCTTTTGACCACAGACATGTGGAAGACATCATGGATCTATTGAAATTTAAGAGGCAAAGCTAGTCTGTAGGCTATTGGTCCCACATATTCTATTATTTCATATGGCCTAATAAACCTAGGACTTAACTTTCCTTTCTTTCCAAATCATAGAACTATCTTCTAAGGTGAAACCTTAAGAAATACTTTATCTCCCACCTTTTTTCACTTTAGATCAGAATATGACTTCTATCTATTAGAAGCTACTTTCAATCTCTCTTGAATGATCTTCACCATTTTCTCTGTATTTTAATTAAATCTAATCCCATGATTTTAGTTTCATTGAGCTTATTCTAGGATAAGGGAGTTCTGCACTTCCTTTCATATAAGCTCGCTTGATGACTATTGTTGTAAGCGAACTTAGGTAAGGATAAATGACAATCCTAGCTTTTTTTGAACTCTAATGCATAACTCCTTAGCATATCCTCAAGGACCTAATAACCATGTTTCTCAATAACCATAACATCATGCATAATTAAGCATCCAGTCACTCAAGTATTAAAAAACTATCTGAATGACTCTTTTTAACTGTCCATCAGTCTGTGGATAAAATGCCACGCTGAAACTAAGTTGAGTACCCAAGGCATTATGAAGGTTCTTCCAAAAACTCAACGTGAACCTTGGATCTTGATCTAATATAATAGAATATGGCATTACATACAACCTGAGGATCTCATCAACATATAGCTCTACTAGCTTTTCCAAGGAATAATTCATCCTTATTGGTATAAAATGGGTAGTCTTGATTAAATGATCCACCACAACCCATATTGAATCACATCAGCTCCTCATCATAGGTAACCCAATAACAAAATCCTTATTGACTCTATCCCATTTCCATTTTGGAATTACTATAGGATGAAGCAATCTAGACAGAACTTGATGCTCTGCCTTCACTTGTTAACAAGTAAAGCACTTGGTCACGTACTTTAATGCATCTCTCTTCATGCCTAGCCACTAATAAGAAAACTTCAAGTCATGATACATCTTTGTGCTACTAGGATGCATCGCATAAGGAGCATTATGAGCTTCTTGCAAAATCTACTTTTTAGCTCTTCCATGTTTTGTACACAAATTATGTCATGATTATATAAACATCTATCACCCTTGATCTCATATTTAGTAGGCTTCCCCTCTTGGATAGCACTAATCACACTAATTAATCTGTGATCATCTCTCTGACAATCCTTAACTTGCTACAGCATATTAGGCTTAACTTGTATCTCTGCCCATAAGTTGTAATCTAATATTCATGCCTTTTATGCCTGCCATGAATTTCTTGCTAAGAGCATCCGCCACTACATTAGCCTTTCTAGGATGATAATCAATCAATCAATCATAATCCTTGAACAGCTCCATCCATCTCCTCTATCTCAAGTTTAACTCCTTTTTTGTAAGAAGATACTTCAGACTCTTATGGTCAGTATAAAAATAACACTTCTCTCTATAAAGATAATGTCTCTAGATCTTTAGAGCAAACACAATGGCTACAAGCTCTAAATCATGAGGAGGGTAGTTCTTTTCATGTGGTTTCAATTGTCTTGAAGCATATGTAGCAACCTTGCCATCTTGCATCAAAACACAACCCAACCCATTATGAGATGTATCACTATATATGGTGAAATCCTTCTTAAAAATTAGCTGAACAAGAATCAAAGCCTTAGTCAACATTATCTTCATCTTGTCAAAACTCTTGACTTTTGCCATCCCAAATAAACTTGACATTTTTTTCTCAATAAATGAGTTATAAGGGCTAATATCAAGGAAAACCCCTTAACAAACCATCTATAGTATCCTACCAACCCGAGGAAACTCCTAATCTCTATGGTGTTCTTAGGTGGCTTCCATTCCATCACTACCTCAATCTTACTGGGGTCAACATAAATCCCTTCTATAAAAGCTATGTGCCCAAGGAAAGACACTTCACTAAACTAGAACTCACATTTTTTGAGCTTAGCATATAGCTTCTTATGTCATAGAATTTGTAAATTGTTCTCAGATGTTGTTCATGTTCTTCTGAGCTCTTAGAATAAACTAAGATACCATCAATAAGGACTACTATAAATTGATCAAGATAAGGCCTGAAGACACTATTCATCAAGTCTTTGAAAGCTACAAGTGCATTGGTAGGCCTAAATGACATTACTAGGAACTCATAGTGGCTATATCTTGTTTTGAAAGTAGTCTTTACCACATCAGATTCCTTTACTCTCAACTGGTAGTACCTAAATCTCAATTCAATCTTGGAAAACACTCCAACTCTTTTAAGCTAATCAAACAAGTCATTTATCCATGGCAAATTGATGGTCACCTTGTTTAATTATTGGTAATCCACACACAACTGAAGTGAACCATCTTCTTCTTAACAAACAAAACTAGTGCTCCCTATGGTGAAACACTTAATCTAATGAAACCCTTATCTAGTAACTCTTGCAACTAAATCTTTAACTCTTTTAACTTAACTAGCATGATTCGATATGGAGCTATAAATACTAAAGCAATGCTAGGTAAAACTTCAATGCTGAACTCAATTTCCCATTCTGAAAGTAACCTTGGTAACTCTTTTGGAAAAATATTAGCATACTTTGATACCACTAGTATGCCACTAGCATCCGACTATCCTTTCCTAGTATCATATGCATGGGCATGATAAACCTGACAACCTTTTCTTAACATCTATCTAGCTATAATAGTCAATATCACATTAGATAGGAAGTCTGTCCTCTCACCCATGACTGTGATTTTAGCCCTATCATTAGCTTTAAAAGTTAACCTCTTTTGCTTATAATCCATAATAATTTGATACTTGGATAGCCAATCTATGCCCAATATCATGTCAAACTCCTTAAAAGGTAGCTCTATCAGATCATCTAAAACCTAGTGATTTTGTATCCTTAAAGGACACTCTTTATAAACCTTGTCAACTACCACATGCTAGCCTATGAGATTACTAACCATAATCTCTAGGTTAAGAGGCTTTGAAATTAAACCCTAGTCTCATACTTATGGTGTGCAAACATAAGAATGTGTAGACCCCAGATTAATTAATACCAATATAAATGAATTAAAGAGAAGAAAAATACTAGCAATAACATTTGGCTTACCAACCTCCTCCCTTGCTTTAATGGCATACTTTTGGGTAGGAGCTTTGTGCCCAACTCTAAGCTATAATTTGTACCTCTGGGCTCCCTTTAATTTCCCTCCTCAATCTCCCTACTATCCTTTGGTAGATGTAGGTGTAGATCTCTATCTAGCACTAGGTCCTTTCAAATAATCTTTACGGAAATGATCCAGTGAACCACACCTATAGAAACACCAGTTTTGTTCCTCTAACACTCCCCTTTCTATCATTTATGACAAGTCAAACACTGACGTATCTAGCTACCCTTAGCTATCAACCCTAGTGTACTAGTAGCTTATGATTACTATTGTCCAATCTTAGTATTGTTTCTATAACACCCCCTACTGGATTCTCGAAGAAACCCAATAAGTGGTGCACTTCCTGCTAGGCCACCCATCCTTAAATTTCTCCTATATTCATTTGTTTAACTTTTACTTTATACTATTTAACTCTATCTGACTCCAAATTCAGTTCTATCTATTCTTATATTTCTCTTAGGTTCATGCCTTAGTGTTTATGCTAATATGGAGTAATTATAGGTCAGTTAGATTTTTCCCAAAATTTTGGTAACATAATGACTTGTCTTTATTCAAAAATTTTAACCTATAAAACACTTCTATTTCATATTCTCACATCTTCTGGACCCTTCTAGTCACTTAGGTTTCAACATAACATATCTATTCTATCAAACAACAACACAGGCCTCAGGCTGTAATCAAGGAAAAACACAAATTAGAGCCTCAGGCTTGTATAATATTAACACATGCCATACATATTCAAAATATTATTAACTAGTTTATTATAGCACAGTTTGTACTCATATAAGTATATTATGTGCCTCTTATATACATAACACCCATTTCCCACCTAAATACATAGAGTGCAAAATTATAATATACATTATCCACCTTCTGATAAATAACCTGTAAACTTTACTGCATGCTTTACGAGGCTACATCCTTATTCTGGTTACCTGCATACCAAAATAAGTACATTGAGTATATAATATACTCAGTGGTGAATTCAAACATTTAAAATATGTCTAATAGTTTATTCATGCATATGTAATCACATTATTAACTTATTTTGGTTTTAGGTACAACCTAAATTACTAACATGCAAAATTACTAAATTGCCTCTATAGGTGTTTCGATCAGTAAATTATCCAATTAATCATTTCAACTCATGTAAGTTATAGTTTTAAGATCATTATTAATAATTGCAAGCATAATCTATAATAATTAAGCAATAAATATTACCCCTGTAAAATTACAAATGTCACATGTGATCTATATTGTTTTTATTTAATTTATTTTAGCTGGCCAATGTAGAAAGACAACACTAACAAACACTAGACCTAGAGGGAATAAAATAATATAGTGATCCATATTCTTGACCCTGACCGTTGCACCAGCCTGATTAAGTTATAGCACCTAAGGTGCAGATAATTAAGTGTGGTCTGCCTAACAGACTGGTCTGTCCAATAGACTAGTATAGTAGCCCTTTAGAACATTTGCCACTATACTGGCCTTATTTAAAAGATCAGTGATAGGGTAACTGTGTCTACTTGGCGGACTAGTCTATCCAGTAGACTAGTGTAGTGGCCCTCCGGGACTTACACGGCTGCATGGGCAAAATTAATACTAGTATTAGGTGGCAAGGGTAGAAGGCTGTCTATCCAATAGACTAGTACAGTGGCCCTAAAGTGGACCTAGGTCACTTTACTGGGCCTGTCTGAAAAATAGATAGTGTAGTAGTTGTTAAAATCCCTAAGTTAAACAATCAACCCATCTAGTGGGTGTCTAACTAAAGGGCCATTTAACCTTAATTTATATTCATTTCTTTACTGATCAACTTTTTATAATATTCTTAAGTCAAAAATAGATAGTTATTAATTTTATCATACAGTTAATTTTTAGCTCGGACAGTTATGGGCCCTATCAGACAGTTCTGGGTCACTTTTATGATAGCATTTTTAGGCATTGTCATAACTAAAATTTAATTCATAAATTCCCTAGTTTTATTCCACATTGAGTTACCATTTATTATCCTTTTATTGTCTATGTGGATTATGGTTTCAAGTAATGGTCATTTTAGGACAGTTATAGGTCTTTTTCTTACTTTGCGATAATCAGTTTAAGGCTCATTTCACCTCATTTTTCATTGTAACTTTCACCATTCATTTCATACATTCATAAGCCTAAAGCCAACACCAATTAGGCCACTTAAAAGGCCAAAACATAGGCTTATATGCCACTATAAAGAGTCACACCATAATAGCCATTTTAGGCACATTACTTACTTACAAACCATAGCCCTTAAATGCCAGTTATGAGCCACTTTTTAAACCCTTTTTCTAGCTAAGATTAAGTTCATTACTAAAGTCTTTACTTATCTTTTTAAGATACATATCAAACATCCATTTTATGTCATATACATTTCATATAGTTAGCTAGATTATGTCAAGTCATGTATGCCATTCCATGTCTATTATGTTAGGCTTGCTTACATATGCTCATTACATACACTTAACTAAAGTTTTCATGTTATTTCCTTAAACTTAGCTCTCGAGTACAACTATCCCTTAGCCTTAATTATACTTTTTCATAGTATCCATCTTATAATCAATCATTTACCCATAGCCTAAATACATTTATGCATATACCTTTACACTTTCATGCCATTTAAGTAGCCTAAGTCCATTGTGTGTCTTAGCCATAACTAGGTTTCCATGCCTCCATGCATTAATTAATCTTATTAAATGCCATATCATGAATTCATACATCATAGGCCTAATATACATGTGTTGTCAACCTCAAACATTACTTAGGATCACTTAATCAAACCATACACATTTATAAGCATTAGACAAGCTCTTGGCTACACACACACTTCATGCCAATCATGTAATTTCCCACCTATTTACAAGTAATTCCATCACATATCAACACCATAACCATCAATTTATATATCAAGCATCATAAACACACATCAACATCCTTGCAAACCTCTCGACCAACTAAGAGTTTAACATTAACTTCATTTCTTTTCATCAAATAACCATTCAATTTACATTCCATTCAACCATATACCATAATACTTCAATGTAACTACCTATCTAAGCTAATACATGTGCTTAATCCATTCATAAACTAAAAGAGAAGCTACTGAATTTAGGGACATGAAGTGAATACTTGAATTCACTTACCTTACACTCAACCAATGAGGATTCCACACTTCAAGCTTCTAAAACCATAATTCTAACCCACTTCACAGAAGCTTCTCCTCTCTTCTTAACATTTTTCTTTGCCTCAATTCATCTTAAAAGCCATTAAACCACATCCCTATAGATGTTAGGCACCTTAAACACCTAATTCTAGCAAGGAAAACTGAAAAGAACCCTAAAAAAACATAAAGAACTCACCTTAGATTGCTTGTTGGAATGGCCTCTGAGCTTACTCACTTTAGTGATTTTTAATTAATTATGGAGATGTCTTTTTGTTGTGGTTCCTTTTCCCCTAGCTCTCTAACAACCAAGAATGAATTTAGGAATCAAGAATTTTTAGAAATGGTTTGAGGATGATGGTGGAAATAGGGATTCAATCTGAAGGTGGCGTCAGTTTCTAATAGAAAAGGGAAAAAAGTTTTCTGTTTATTTAAATGGAATTGTCCACTTGTCAAGGCCATATGCCACTTGGCATAGGCCTTAAGCCAAATGGCATGATATGGGTAGGTCCCACAACCACTCGAACCATCCCGAAATGGCTTGATTTTTTTATAAAAATTTAGAAACTCACTAAAATTCACATAGACCTCAAAAAATTACACCATTTATTTTAAAATTCATATTTAATCTCCTCTATATGTTTGTAAATTTTTGTGGCCAAATTCCTTCGATAGGGCAATTTTCCAACTACCTCGATTTGTGTGCTAAACTAAAAAATTATGAAAATTTGCAAACAACCTTAAAATTCAAAATTTCTTTCACTAATGGACTCAGTGGAATTTTTGAGCTTCAAGGTTCAATATTTTCAAGTCCATCCAAGCATATCCCGGGTCATTCCTGACTTGAAAATTTTTATTACATAGATGGATAGCTTATAGTCTGAAATGATTTATGGGTTCTTCTAAATTTTTAAATATTGCATTTTTCATCAATTTAAAAACCCCTTAAAGTTTCATGACCAGTGCAATTTCTCAATTTATGTGCAAGTGACCCGGCACTGTAGGCACACTTCTTGAACCTAGTGGCACTGTTCATGGAGCTGTGAAATACGAGCATTATAGTTCTTCCCTTGTTAAGAAAATTTCATCATTAAAATTACCTGGAGCAAATAAGTGTGGATTATAAGCTTTCAATTATTCTTCTAGCTCCCAGGTAGCTTCTTCAGTATTATTGTATCTTCAAAGCACTTTAACCGGTGGTATGGACTTATTCTGGAACTGCTTTACTTCACGAGCCAAAATTTGAATTGGCTCCTCTTCATAAGTTAAATCCAGCTATACTTCAATATCTACCATTGAAATCACATGTGACATATTCGATCTATACCTCCTGAGCATAGAGAAATGGAAAACATCATGTATCTATTGTAGCTTTAGTTATAATGCTAGCTTATATGCTAGAGGTCTAACCCTTTTTGTAATTTTGTAAGGTCTGATAAACCTGGGACTTAATTTCCCCTTTTTCTCGAACCTTAACACCTTTTTCCATGGAGAAACCTTTAGAAATACTTTTTCACACACTACATACTCAATATCTCTCCACTTTAGGTCAACATATGATTTATGTCTATCAACAGCTACTTTTAGCCTTTCCCAAATTATCTTTACTTTTTCATCAGTATCCCCAATTAAATCCATACTAGAAATCTTATTTTCCCGAACTTCACTCTAACATAAAGGAGTTCTATAGCATCTACCATATAATTCTTCATATAGGGCCATTCCCAAGCTAGACTGGTAACTATTGTTATAGGCAAACTCTACCAAAGATAAGTACTGATCCCAATTACCTTTAAACTCAATATCACATCCTCACAGCATATCCTTAAGTATCTATGCCACCCTCTTTGACTGTCCATCAGTCTAAGGATGAAAAGTTATGCTATAAGACAATCTGGTGCTAAAGGCATCCTGCAGCTTCTTCTAAAATCTAGAGAAGAGAGGATCCCTATCAAAAATTATGGTCAATAGCACACCATGTAGCCTAACTATCTCATCCATATATAGTCTAGCCAATCTCTTTAAGGAATAATCCATTCTAACCAAGATAAAGTGAGCTATCTTTGTCAATCTGTCAATAATCACCTATGCAGTATCACATTTACCTCTGGTCAAAGGCAAACCCATCACAAAATCCATAGTCACCTTTTCTCATTTCCACTCAAGTATTGCTATAGGATACAAAAATCCAAAGGGAACTTAATGTTTAGCTTTCACTTATTGGCATGTCAAACACCTTGTAACATACTCTACCATATCTCTTCTCATACCAGGCCACCAATAATAAAACTTCAGGTCTAAGTACATTTTGTGCTCCTAGGATACATAGAGTAAGGAGCTTTATGTGCCTCTTTTAGTATCTACAACCTCAGGTCATCTGTACTAGGTACACATAAGTTGTTCATGTAATACAAACACCCGTCTTTTGTCAACTCAAACCCTGTGGCCTTTCCCTCTTTAGCTTTACTTTCCATTTGAACTAGCTATTCATC
>CANXYI010342852.1:0-14099 GCA_948208565.1 Hura crepitans | reverse complement strand
TATTCCCTTTAACCTTGGGACATAGCCTAAGGAGGTTCATAATTGTAATCCTATTAAAAGGTAAGATAAAAGAGGTAGTCATCGAAGACTATCTTTTGTTTGCTGCGCAAAATGCTAATGATGGCAATAAAGTCAATGAGACATATTGTATCCTTAGCAAATGGAAGGTACAATGTACGAGTCGTGTCAAACTACCTCTCACTACAGCTAGTAAATGCATAAATTAACTTCCTTGAGATCAAGGAAGAGCATCGTACAAATATGAAAATATGTCTCCTAAAATCTAATCCTTATTATCTTTAAAAAAATTCGGCAGAAAGTCATGACATTGAAAAGGCTACCTACCTTTTTATAATTAGCAATAGCCTAAAAAAGAAGAAAAATAGGGTTACAGTTGCAAAAATAAGGTGAAATAGTAAGAAATAATTGAATAACCTTGTAGCAAAAATAGAACCTGCATGTGGTAGTGAGAAACCACTACATAGTGATCCAAACCATCACGTGATTCATTAGGAGGAAACCAATGTGATAGTATAAACCTTTACGTGATAATACCTATTACCATGTGATTGTTTCGATACAATGATTTCGAGTGACTATGAGCACTGACAATTCATATTTTGAGTCTAAATCCAATTTTTTTGTCTTAAATTAGTCTAAATCTAAGTTATGAATCAAAATTTTAGTGATTCTAGCCTAAGTCCTATTATTTTAATGATTAAAAATAAAAAAGAAGAGAAAAAATGAAGAAATTAAACTGAATTTTTCTTAGGCAGGCGAAGAGTCATGGGAAGGCAAATCCCATAAAATGTTGACCTTATTCTCGAAAATATGCACTCTATTGGTAGGTTTGGCACGTGTGAATGGGTCCTGGTATTGTAGGGTATACAAATCTGGGATTCCAGTGATAATAGAGAAAGTAAGAAGAAAAAAGAAAGAATGAAGGAAGAGAATAAAAAGTAAAATGAAATCTTGAAATCTCAGTATATATACCCTGAAAGTCAAAATTGACATATGGGTCAGATGCCAATTGCAATACTATCCAATTAGTTTTTTAAAATTTGACATCAATTGAGATAATTTTGATAGAATACAAAATGATCAAAATGCCTTGGAATCTAAAATACAGTTCAAACAAGTTACAAATGTAGGATGCCCAATCTAACTTAATTTTAAACATAAGGATGCCTAATCCAGCATAAAGTAGTCAACGTGAAATTCAATGTGGGGATGCTTAATCCAAAATTCAACACAAAAGAGCTCAACTTGAAATTCAATGCAAGGGTGTTTAACCCAAAGCTCAAAACAAGGATGCTTAACCCCAAATTCAACATGAGGATGCTCAATCTAAAGCTCAACATGAGGGTACTCAACCTGAAGTTCTGCATAAGGGTGCCCAACTCGAAAGATCTTGACAAAAGGTACTTAACCCATGTCAAAATATAATATAAGGATACATAAAGCAAGTTTAAATTAGATTTCAAAAGGTTAATCACTATCACACCATCAACAGAAAATTTTAGGTAAATGCTCTGGTGAGTTTTCTTATTAATTAGAAACCTTTAGTAAAATCTCCATCACATGGAAATTATTTCTTAAATTTCATTAAAGGAGATGCAAATTCTAAGCACTAGCTTCTTAGTCTTCTGATTTTAAAAGTGCCCAATAATGATAACCAAATAAATAACTCAAGTAAATTAACTTTTATTACAAAGAACACTTGAAAAATGAGAATACTGTTTAGGGATAAAATGGTCATTTTAGCGTTAAAATTAGAATTGAGTTCAAATGAGATTAAAAAGGTTAAGAATATGTATAGGACATCAAATAGTCTTTAAAGGGAAATATGAAAGAGACAACTAATAATTAGAGCTGAGTAAGCCTCCACCTTTAGTTTATCACACATAAACCTAGGAAACCCCTATACAAATGGTTTCTACCATCTGTACAGCTATTTTTTTTGTCCTGCATGGCATTTCTTTCTAGAGCTTGATTACAAGAATCTAAATTCTATTCTAATCATAATTGTGAGTCTCTATAATCATATTTTCCTAATAATATCATGTCATACAGTTTCTAGTTGACCTAAACATCATTAGTGGAGTTGGAAAAGGATTTAAACACTTTAGTTTAAAGCATATAAATAGTTATTTCCTCTTTACCATAACACACGAAAAAAATTCAAGAGATATTTTCTTTAATGTTTTAAAATCATCAATTCACAACATTATTAAGAGTTTAAAGTTGTTTAGAGATATTTGATTATGCTAGTTCCATCCAAAATGGAGTTTTAAAGAAGTTATCTCACAATAATGGTAATCTTTATTCGCAATTCGTTAGTCTACTTGAAGCATCATTATTGGTAAGTTTTGAAGGCTAAAATCTACATTATTAATCATAAACATTATGCTTTCATCAATTTAATATAATGGTTTACATTAAAATCATGTTTTCATATTGAAGCAGTTATATAGGTGAAAATTTGGCATTACGCATTATTAAGAATTTCTTATGTAATTTTATTGCAATTACATTGATTTTCTTTATAATATGAATCTTAGATTTTATGAATATTATATTGCATTAGAAAATCATGATTTTATTAAGTAATATGGACAATGTATATAGATTATTAGGCATATGTGTAAGCATTGGCTTTTGAGTCCTAAAAGAACCCAATGATTATAATCGGAGTCATAATTCGAGTAAATGAATGATTGTCATGAAGGAGTACCAAAAAAATAGAAGTCTTACATATGGAAAAATGATCATTTAATCCCTAAAGAGGAAAAGGTCAAAAAGGATGAAAAGCTATTTAAAAGATTAGGAAAATCCTTAGTATAAAAAACATGAAAAAAGAATAGTACTAATAAGCCTTAGAAAACACCAAAAATCCTCATTCAATGAAGGAACCATCATACTATTCTTTCGAATAGCCACATAACTGTACTATTTAAAACCCAACAAGACATGACAGAATTCTATTTTAATCCAAACACTTAGTCTCTAAAAAGCCAAAGTCCAAGTAGTATCAAACCAAGCTTATTCTGTTCGACCTAAATAGCAAAAGTAGACAGAAAAACTGAGTGAAATTCCCTAGAAACAACACCTATAAATATTCTTTATCTCTTTCCCATCAAGATCAATCAATAATCATACAATTTTTATAAAAAAAAAATAACATAGACTTTGTATATTTCATGATGAATTCATTTTAATCTTTGATCATATAAGTTTAACATAGTAAAAGTAGTTTAAATCATGTTTCTCATTATAAAAACATTTTCCATCACATATATGAATAATAACATGATTATAGAAGAATTATATTATATATTGAAGCAGTTATGTTGATTAAAATCCCACATCATGTTTTATTACGAATTTACATTTATTTTACCATAATTATATCATTTGTGTGCTTGATGTGAATCTTATATCTTAGCAGTTGCATTTTGCATTAGAGAGCATGGTTTCACTAATTAATATGAAGAACATATACTAATTACTAGACATAATGATTATTAAGTGTCAACCACGAATCTAGTCCTTTGATGATCAAAACTTACGCCAAGTTTATTAATTCTCGATCTGCACCAAGTGGTAATTCCTGACTCTATCATGAGCTCTATTTATCTCATAGTGGTGACTTTATTGGGAAGAAGTAACATCAAACTTCTCAAAATATGGTTGGCATTGAAAACTCATTCGTTAATTTGTGTATTGGAACCTATATTTAACTTTAAAACCATGAGTGTCATCCTTTTTAGATGTTGTGAAATGCTTAGGCCCTAAAAAGTGTAGCACGTAAGGGTTACGTTTCATCCTAGTTTGTGTCTAAACCTCAAACCTCATATAGGATAAAACCCTAGATCCCCTTAGGTACTCTTTTGTTATGAAGAATTTGAATCTTTGTTAGTTAAGTTAATTTAAAGTTCTTCATGGCCATCTTTGAACTCTAAACAAAATTGTTTTCCTTTTTCCCATAGAGAGAAAGTTATGGGCTACTTTAAATAAACCTAACTAGATAAGAGTCAAACTTAATATAGCATGCCAAGAGTAGAATTCATATGTCCCGGTTGATGTATGAATTTAAACCCAGCTAGGATAGAGGTTGAATTTACCCTTGTGTGGGAGTGATAAGGTTGGATGGACATTATTTGTTGTGATATGTTGTAACTCATGCATACATGTAAGACTAACTTAGGTTAAAATCATCTTTCAAAAAAATATAATACAGTTGTTATAGGCTCTTAACCTAGTTGGACTAAGAATAGAGGTGGATGGTTGGAACAAAAAATTCACTAGCCATTATATCAATTAATGAACAATTGAAGTAATTCCTAGCTCAATTGCTCAAAGCACACACCAAAGCATTGGATGAAAGGATGAATGCTTAATTAAATGCCGTTGAAACCAACCTAGGTATAAGTGAGGGTAGAGCCAGTAAAGATAAAGGAAAAAGGATCAAAGAAGCTAATTACGGTTTGAGGATATAAAGGACTATATGAACCAAAGGAATGAAGGAAAGAGAGGTTGAGGCTATAAAATAAGAGGCCACTGTGGATGTTAAAAATGAAATAGACAAGCTAAGAAAGTTAGTCCAAGGTCATAAGAATACTGCATTGGAAGATTTGAAATCCTTTGCTATATTTCGTGAGGTAAGATTTCTAAGCAAATTTAAAATGCCCTGAGTTACCAAAGTTTAATGGGAAGGGAGATCCTGAAATGTATGTCAGGCAATATGCCACCATAATGGGTACTATGGGTTTAAGTGAAAAACAAATCACAAATTTGTTTACTTTGTCATTGGAAGGGGGATCGGTAAAATGGTTCCATAAGCTAGATAAGGTAACTACCTAAAGTTGGTTAGAGCATTTACCAAATAATATGCTTTCAATACCAACATCAAAATTTCATTACATGACCTTGAGCTTACAAAGTAAAAATTGGATAAAACTTTTTTCAATTTTTTTGTTAAGATGGAAGAATAAGACAGCTCAAAATGGAAGTTTTGCCCTTAGAAAAAGATCAAGTAAGGATCATGGTAGAGAAGGCCCTTCTATACATCTCTAATAAGCTATAATATCTCCCCTTAAAAACCTTTTTAGAAGTTTATAATGCTGCTCTAAGGGTGAAAAATGTAGAAAGTAAGAAAAAAAAAACAAAATTAGAAAATTCATGGTTTAATTCTTCTAAAAAAATTAGTCGATATAAGCACTATAAAAAAATTGTAAGTTCTCAGACCTAGGAAAACCACTATCAAATGTTTTGGAAAAGTTTAAAAAGAAAGGTCAAGTCATACTACTTGATCTTAGACCCCTACCAAATCCCTTACCTATTAAATAGGACCCTGATGTTTATTATAGCTATCATCAAGGTAAGGGTTATAACACTGATAATTGCATCCTTTTGTATCATGTGGTTCAAAACCTAATAGACAATGGAACCTTAGCTGATCCAAGTAAGACCTCTCCTAGCACAAAGAATAATCCCTTACCAAGCCACAATAAAACCTCATCTTCTCAAAATGTCTTAGCCATTAGTTCGAGTTTGATTAAAGAATTCATACTAGAATCATTTGTTAAAGTAAGGACAAATTAAGTGTCTAAATTACAACTTAGCATCTGGGATAGTGACAAAGAGAAAAAAAACAACTAACTTTAAGGAAGAAATAAGTGATGGTGAAGCTCTTAAAGTAAATGGTATCACTAGAAGTGGAGAACTTTATAATGAAAAAAAATAAAAAGATAGGGAAAGAAAACCTTACACCAAGGAAAGAAGAGTAAGATACAATCGTAAGACAACTTAAGAAAACTCAGGCACATATTAGTGTCTAGAATCTATTAATAGCATCGAGAAAGCATAAGGTGGCTTTTGTAAAGGCTTTAGATTCCATGAGTACTATGACTACCGCCACACCTAAAAAGGTAGTCAATTTGATAATAAACAACATGATAGGTTTTATCTCGTTCTCTGATAAAGACTTCCCAACAAAAAGAACGGATCATAATAAGTCTTTATGCATCTAAGCTAAAGTTACGAGAAAACACATAACTTGTGCCATGATAAATAATGGATCCGCCATAAATGTAATATCATCCAAACTCATATGGCTTAAGAAAGGAATATTTAAAAGCATCTGATATGGTAATTCGAGCTTATGATGACAGTAAATATAGTTCAAAAGGAACCTTTATTACCATAGTAAAAGTGGGGCCAATTGAAAGCAAAGTTGCCTTCACCATTCTTAACATATATATGACTTTTGCCTTACTTCTAAGACGCCTTTGGTTCTATAAACTCAGCGGAGTTCCATCTACACTCTACCAAATAATCAAATTCCTAATAAACAATGAGATAATAGAGATAAAAGCTTTCACAGCAGGAGATACATTGGAAGTTTAAACTTAGAACAACCACCATTAATAGGGTTTCAAGTGGCTATAATATATAAAGGTGAGATGTACCCTCATGTGTCAAGTATCTTGAGAAAGTGTGGTTTCTTTCTAGGAATAGGCTTATGTAGAAATGGTAAAGCAATTCCTAATTTCCTAAATTTCAAAGGGCAAACACATAAAAAGGGATTATGATACCAAGAGATAGACGAGCCACCAAAGCAAGGATACAAGTTAAGTGACTTCTTCATTAATATTAGTCCTTATTCTAGTTCACCCAAACCTATACAAATCAATGGCATTTTCAAACTTGGTTTCAAAATCTTGATAGATCTAATAACCAACCAAAGGAACGAATAAGATAAGCTAAAAGGGCAATGAAGAAAATACTTTAAAAAGATAACACTTGACCATGAAAGATCAAAGGTCAAAGAAATTATGACTTTAGAAGTAATTGCTACTGTGCATAATTTTGCTTAAGATTTTATAGATAATAAATTTGATAATGTAATTGATAATAAATTAGAAGATTTCTTTTTAGCATCAGATTATTTTGATGACAATTCATTCAATAATATTTCCTTTAAATTTGCTTACTGATTTGTTATCTTACCTAATGGCACTACATGTAGTAATAATTCTCCAATAAGCATATTCAATATTAACTTTATCCATACAATAGAATTCAACTTATAGGATGAACAAAATCCAAAAATCATATTACTAGCACATAACCTAACTGACACAGAGAGAAAATCCATAGAAAAAAAATCTTGAAAAAGCATGAAAATATATTCGCCTAATCATATGATGACATGCCCAGAATAGATTAAGACATAGGCAAACACTACATCTCGACTTACCTGATGCTAAACCCGTAAGAAAAATCAAAGAATGAGACCTAAATGGGTAGTAAAATCAAAAATGAAATAAAGAGGTAAGTAAAGGCTAAATTCTTAGACATAGTGGAATTTCCCACCTAGGTAGCTAACATAGTCCCAGTGCTTAAAAAGGATAGTTAAGTAAAAATGTGTCTGGAATACCAAGATCTAAATAAAGCCTACTCTAAAGATGACTTCTCACTCCCACATATTGACACACTCATAAACAATATCGCTTTACATGCTATGCACTCACTAGCTAAAAACTTCTTAGGATACAACCAAATCCTTATGGCAATCCTACATGATAAAAACTAACTTCATCACCATATAGGGAATATGTTGTTATAGAGCTATGCCCTTTATACTAAAGAACATAGGCGCTACATATCAACATATAGCCACCACTTTATTTCATGACATTATGCATAAAGAAGTAGAGGTATACTTAGATGATATGATATTTAAGACTAGAGAATGACATATGGAAGCCTTAGAGAAGTTCTTAGCTGGAGTAAGAGAATACAACTTAAGAATTAATCTAAAGAAGTGCATATTTAAGGTTACCTCTAGCAAACTTCTAGGATATATGGTAAGCCATCACAATATAGAAAATGACTAAAAAATGATTAAAGCCGTATAAGATATGCCTACCCTTAAAATAGAGATGGAAATAAGAGAATTCTTAGGAAAACTCTGATACATCTCAAGGTTTATTGCCAAGCTCACTTCCATATGTGAACTAGTCTTTAAGTTATTAAGAAAGAGTTAACCCCTAGAATAGACATCGGAATGCTAAAAGGCATTTGAGAAAATTAAAGCCTCTTTAATGTCACCCCTAATACTATGACCACTATAGCCTGAAAAACCCCTTATTCTTTATTTGGTAATAGAAAAGGAATCTGTAGGGGCAATGCTTTTATAAGAGGACAATAAGGGAATAAAAAATCCAATTTACTACCTCAGTAGAAAGTACCTAGCATATGAAGTCAAATATCCTGAAGTAAAAAAGATATGCATTGTTATAGTTTAGGCAATTAAGAAATTAGAGTATTACTTCCTATCCTATAAAGTGATTGTAGTTACCAGATCAAGCCCATTAAAATACTTATACTTAGTCCCTTCACTTTTAAGAAAATTGATAAAATGGATGGTGATCCTATAAAAGCACAACAGAGAATATGTTACTAAAAAGATAATAAAAAATGAAGAGTTGGAGATGAATTCTTACCCAACAATCCATCACAGATGATTTAGAATGGGAAGTTGAATTCCCAGATGAATATCTAAGGGCAATAAGCATTCAAGGGTGTTAAATGTTCCTTGATGCTGTAGTTAACCAAAAAGGAGGTGGTATTGGCATAATTCTATTACCACTTAAGGGAGAACTAGTCCTCATGGCAAGGAAACTAAACTCTAGGGTTACTAATAATATGGCCAAGTATAAAGCATATCTATTTGGTTTGAAATTCCTAATAGCTTAAAAAGTGAAGGACATAAAAATATAGAGAGATTCCATGCTAGTCACTCACCAAGTAGAAGGCAAGTGGAAAATAAGAGAAGACAAGTTGAAACCTTATATAGAAGCAGTTATTGAGAAAAGACAAGAACTTTCCTCTATACAATTCCACTTTATCCCAATAGAGGAAAATCATTGTCACTTCCCATAATAATATCTTCATCATTGTTGCCTTTTCACAAATAAGAAAAAAATAAAGGTATTTCAAGTAGAAGACATAAAAGAAAGGCACCTCAAGTACCATGACATTATAGATTACTTGAAAAGGGAGAATTTCTTGAAGGATTCAATGATAAAGAGAAGTTGTAATTTAAAAGAATTACTTCTCAATTTTTATATTTTAGCAGCCAACTTTACAAAAGGCAATCAAATAGTGTACACCTTAAGTGCTTAAATGAAAAAGAAGCTAGAGACATTATAAAAGAAATACATACAGTTGCATGTGGACCACATATGAATGGGACGATATTGGCAAAGATGATATTAAGACAAGGATATTACTAGAATACCATGAAAGCAAATTACTTTGGATTTGTCAAAAAATGCCATGAGTGCCAAATTCATGCTAATCTCAAACATATACTGCCTATTAAATTATGTAACTGTCATCAACATGGCAATTCTTAGCATGGGGAATCGACATTATGGGGGAATTAAGACCTAACTACAATGAACACAATTCATTGTGGTAGATATAGGTTATTTCTCTAAATGGGCAGAAGCACCATCCTTTAGTCAAATTAGGTCAAAATGAATAAAGAAATTTATTAAGAACTAGATTATTTATAGGTATGGATTGCCTTATCATATATTAATGGATAATGGTGTTCAATTTCAAGGACAACTTAAGAATTTATTTGAGAAATATAAAATTCAACACCATAAATCATCATCATATAAGCTTTAAGCTAATAGAGTTGTTGAAGCAGTTAATAAAACCATAAAGAAGATCTTAGCCAAGATGATTAAAAGTTGTAAGGATTGGGTAGAAAAATTACCCTTTTCTTTATGAGGCTATAAAACCACCATAAGGACATTTACCAATGCTACACCTTACTCATTAGTTTATGGCGTAGAAGCAGTAGTCCCAATTGAATTAAGAATAAAGTCTCTAAGGGTTTTTCTCTAAACCAATATACTTGAAGCTAAATGGGTACGAAGTAAATATGAAGAATTGGCTTTACTAGATGAAAAAAGACTAAAAGCTTTATACCACAACCAGTTATATCAAAAAAGAATGGTGAAAGTCTTTAACAAGCGAGTTAAACTTCATGAGATAAAAGAATGAGACTTGGTTCTAAAACAAATGAAACCAAACCTATAAGACCCCAAAGGCAAATTTAAGCCTAATTGGGAAGGTCCATTTATAGTCAAACATCTCTTGAAAAATAGAGTAGCAAGGGTATCTAACATGGATAATAATGAGTTTCAAGAATCGATGAATATTAACCACCTAAAAAAGTATTTTGCTTAACATATGTGCTAGTAAAAGAAAAAAAACTTTATTGAATTTTGTTATATGGGTAAGTCATAATTGCATATGATTATTTGAGAATGATTACAATATTTAGTGTTGTTTAGATAAAGTAGTCAAACAAGCATGCAAAAATGAGTTTTTCTTTCTTATAAAATTGATGATAGATGATAAAGATGTGATTTGTTGAGAAATAGAAATAAAAGTCATCAATTATTTTATGTGGAGTAAAAATACAATAGAAAGGAAAAGGAAATCTTACTCATAATTTAAACTAGCCAACTATGCTATTCTAAAAGGAAAAAAATATGCCAAAATCTAAAAATGGCACTTAAAGCTTGAGAAATTCCTAGAAGAACAGTCACACAAACCCAATCTCTTGTTCTAATGATTGACCCATAACTTATAAGTAAGAGAAGAAGTCAAAATAGTGGCCCCATCTTCCTTTTTTATATCAATTATGTCTTAGACGGGTCATATTAGCTGTATCTTGATTATGTCACGCCTAAGTTACATCCTCCAAAAACCACCTCTCATGATAGATAATTCACTTGGAATAGGAATATTTTGATAATGCCTAAACTAGCAGTTTAAGCAAGAAGGTGTATACTAACTAACTTTCTCAAAGCTAAGTAAAATCACAGCTCCTTCAAGAAAAGGAAGGGTAACATGAGGCAACCTCCACCAAAGACAAACAAAATGAATGGCATTATCAGTTAAACCCTTTAAAAATCAAATCTAATCCTTGGTATGTTTCCTAGTGATGAGAACTATCTATAAGGATAAAGTCTAGGTTGATACCCCTACAAATTCTCCACAGAAAGCAATATCATCAGCTTCTCTTAAAGCCATAGCTAAAGCAATAATAAGCTATGAGCAAAATGAGAAGTAAGGTTATGATGTACCATATCAAGGCTTAACAAAGTTTTAGCCAAAACCAAAGGAATTAGGTTATAGCCTTTATAAAGATGATAAAGTAGACCAACTATTAAAAACTCATCTTTCCCGGAAGGATTGACGGACAAGAATTGATAAATGAGGCAATAGGCAATAATATTAATCCTTCCAATATTAGGATGGTCATTCAAGAATAATAATTTCTCCAAGTCAAGCTGGTAGTTACGAGTCAAAATATAAGCATACTTGGTTGGTCTAAACCAAATGATAGAGTAAGTTATGAAGGATACGACACATGTGGATCGGGCACAATCGAAGAATGGCCTCATTGACATGAAAGTCCTAGGATAGCTTGGAACCCTTCAACAAAGGGCAAAACTCTTAAGAGCCAAAGGGCCAAAATGGAAAATGTGATCATTTTAATCCTAAAAACGAGTAATAGCCTTTAGAGATGGCATGTTCAATTCAATAACAGTTATAAATCTCAAACTAGCCAAGCCCATAGGCTTAAGCATGTCCTAATCACCATTAAAGAGGTTAATGATGAATGGAATCAAGACATTAAGAAATTGAGAAGACAAGGTTGAAATTGCTTTTAAAAATAAGAGAGAACAATAAAATGAAGATGAGATGTATTACAGAGAGCTAGACTAAGGTTTATATAAAACTCTGAGCAATAAAAGTAGGATCACAATCATATTAGAGAGGAATTTAGAAAATTTTGAGTCAATTTCAAAATTGCAAAGAACAATTATGTGACTGTTCCTAGTCCCTTAATACAACCGCATAACCTTATGAACCATCATGTAACTCTAATGGTCTATCGTATAACTGTAGTGTATCACAAGATGCAATAAAATGAAAAATGATTGGAGGGAAAGTATCGCTTTAAGCATAACACAAAAATCAATAATAGGTCAAAATGTGAATAAAGAATAACCAAAAGATTTATATATATACAAGCTAATGTTCATGTAACTCTATTCAAAAAAAAAGGAAAAGGTTTTATATGCTATCAGTACGACTAGAAGACGTAGAATTTTTCTTTTCAAAATTAGAAGCTTAAACCGATCTAGCCACTTCCTCAGGATCAACACTAAATTCCCTTAATCTACGAGTATACACCTCTAACTCAGCTTCTTAATTATCATACAATTGCCTTTTTGAGCTAGCCATCTCTAAGGCGACTAATCATCTATCTCTGCTCTTGTATAGTGTCTTAAAAGAAAGGTTAAATGCATATGAATAACTATATTAAAGTATTTAAACATGACATGTATACATATATGATAGGAATTGCATATACTAGCTCTATGGGACTACATGTAAGCTTATTCTTCAAACCTACAATAAAGCCATCTACATACTCTAAAGATTCTCTTGGACACTATAAGTGACAAAAAGAAAGGCCAAATTTAAGATATTTGAAAAAAAAAGAGAAGAAAAAATACTAAAAAAAGAAGGAAAATACACCTAGCTAGTTGTAAGAAATAAATGGGTTACTTATATGAGGAATTTCTATAGTGCCTCTACACAAGATCCCCTTATAATCAAAG
Organism: Hura crepitans; assembly: GCA_948208565.1. Taxonomy (NCBI): domain Eukaryota; kingdom Viridiplantae; phylum Streptophyta; class Magnoliopsida; order Malpighiales; family Euphorbiaceae; genus Hura; species Hura crepitans. The sequence goes on along the minus strand of CANXYI010342852.1, from coordinate 1,374 downwards.
AAATTGAAATAAAAGTCAGGTCTCATATACCAATCACACAATACCCCTTCAAAAGAGGATGAACCAATAGGAGGTTCAGAAGATGAGCTCTACTTCTGAATAGAAGGAGCAATAAGCTGAAATCCAAAATGAGTCAATGATAAGAAAAAAAGAAGGAAAGATGAAAGAAAATGGCAAAGTAGTAAAAGTACTCACAAGAATAGAAACCATGGACAACATACAAACTTTCTTAAGCAAAGACATCTTAACAAAGGAAATATAACTAGCTCTCCTATCAACTAAGGTCTTATCCGAAATACCAATCTTCCCTCGTTCAACAAATTCCATAGGAAGAATGAAAGCACTTAAACACGACTCTACTGGATCCTTCGAAATAGGCCTAAATCATAGCCTTTGTGCCACTCTAAGACCCTCTCACCAAATGCTAACACCTAAAGGATAGACCCTCTAGGAGGTCCCTCTACTTGGTATAAAGAAGAGAAGATCTCAAGGCATAACTCCATTCAGATGCATCTAAGGCCCACCAGCTCGAACCTATGGTTACGAAAATAGGACTTAGGATGGAGCAAGAACAGAGATAAGGAAAAAAATGAGATGAAGAAAAGAAAGAAAAAGGTAGAAGTTACTATACTAAGGAAGGTCCTTATTAGAATACATCGCATGCTCTCTCCTAGTCAAAGAAGAATTCCACATCAAGAGTCTAGGGAACTCATTATTTAGAATAATGACCGAAGTAAGATGAGGAACTACTTCTCTCATTAGCCCAAACCTTTCAAAAAGGAAAAAGAAATAAGAAAAATAAGGAAATGTAAAGGAAAAAAGAAGAGAAAAAGAGAACAAGGAACTCATGCCTCGACAACCATCACAAAACCATGTTGTGTCTTCACTACACTTCGACAACTCTTATCAAAACCCATGTACAACATGCCAAGAGATAGAGATCCCCAATCCCAACTAGAGACAACCTTTAAATCTTTTACAGTCAAAAGGAAAAGACTCTCGATTTTGGCAAACATAAGGGTATGCAAATGGTCGATTAGGTTCAGAATCGAACTGAATCTAAAAAACTAAAAAATGAACTTTTAAATTTTTTTAGAACTGAACTAAACTTTTATAAGGATCAAATTGAACAAATCACTAAACCAAAATTCTATATTTTTATATATAAAAACTCCAAAATGACATTATTTTAACTTTAAAATGGCATCATTTTGAGAGGTTTGATCGATTTGATTCTTTTGATTTTTTTCCCCAAGAATTAAATCAAATCAATTAAATCAAACTCATATCTAAGAATTGAATCAAAAAAACCAAAAATCAAAAAACTAAACTAAACAGACCAAATTAACAATTGCTGGATTTAGTTTTTAGTTC